>JAGFPH010000108.1:746131-772651 GCA_018207615.1 Philaenus spumarius | reverse complement strand
TAATTATAGCGAAAAATTATCAAGCCATTCGGATGAAGAATTTCGTCTCCAAGAGTTTGGTATTTTTTTGAAAACGCTATTTGAACAATTTCGGGTTTTAAATGGATTTAGGATGAGCAATGTCCGCGTAACCTACCGCCGCTACGCTGGCGTCGCAGGTTGCTTTCTGTTTTACTAGAGCCGACCCTTAAATTAAGCTCGTTTGACGCTATCATTAAACATTTTTTTATGTAGTTATTATTTATTTATGGAACAATCTAAAAGACTCGTGAAGGCTTACCTATTGGTATGTTTACTATGAGTGAAGTGGGGTAAGTGCAACCCGGTTTATTAATTGTTTTATCTTTAAACTCACATTGTTAGTCAACAATAAACGCATAAATGATATATATTAATATGTATTATGGATAGTCAGTCTTTATCTCTTTGTTAAAAGTCGTTCAATCTGTATAGAAACAAAGTACTGTATTGAATAGCGAATACATCGAGTTACAATTCAATTTAGAAAGTATGAACACATTTCTGTCTGTCTTTAAAGCCATGCATACTCGAGTTTCGAATGAATGGATGTTTAAATGTTACCGTGCAATTAAAATGCCATGATTATTCAGTAGGTGTGTATGCTTAAAACCGACGCACCATCGCGCAGCGGCTTACTGTAACAACGGTCAATTGTAGCATGATAGTTATTGTGTAATGTTCATCGATTACATTTAAAAGAAATGTCTGCACAAATTGGCAAGTTACGGACAATTTGTGAACTTTTCTTTGTAGATATAAATTTGTAGGTCTGCAAAGCGCATTAATTGTGGTTAAATTGCAGTACTTTCCTTAAGACCGTTCATCCGTAAAGTGGAACTTGCTAATGCTTAGAAAAATTACTTCCTCATTTCAAATAAGAAACAAAGCTCTTGAATAAATACTGCATGAATTTATATATATTTGCAATTAATATAATATATATAATATAATATTGCAATCAAAAACTATGATATTAAGAAATGATTGCTTGCTATTGTACAAACGTTCAGCAGTTCTTTTGAATTCACAAAATACGTCATAGTTCATGCTATCATGGCTTCGAATTAGGTTATTGACGTTTGCTTTGCTCCACTTCCTCTCCTTTCCTATGTGCCTAAAGAGAAAAAAGGGAAATACGACAACAAAATGTTTCGTAACTAAAAGCTATATTTTCTATTATGAAATTTATGAAATACATCATTGCTTTATTTGTATTTTTACAAACATCATTGACTTTTTAGTAGTTCGTTTAACTTTAAAAAAAAACTGGTTTACGTTGGCTATTAACTATGCCAAATTTCAGGACTAGATGTTAAATGGCATCTGAGAACGATAGTTCAGTAAACATTAACAGAGTAAAGTCTAAACGTTGGAAAATTCGCAATTAGTTGACATTTAATTTGTGCATAACTGTAAATCATAATTTCAAGGACATGCCAAAGGTTGTTAAAATTGTTATTAGAGATCAAAACAAACTGGTTATTGCAAATTTCTCTTAAACAGTCTGTGCTATCGTAAAAATAGTTATACATTCTGTAGATCACGTGTTTCTCTACCTAGAAAGTCTTTATACCTTTTCCAGAAGATATTCAGTCTAAAGTACCATATTATCAAAAATTGTAAAGTCTAACATCAACACAGGTTTCTTTACACTTCTTTGGGTGTTAAAATATATAAGTTGGTATTAGTTTGTGTACATATGTTTCCACAGTAAAATACAAGCTGTTCCCTATAAGCCTCCTTATAACAACGTTGTATATCACATGTTTCTGAATTCCAAGTTATTTATTTTGATCTCATCTCATAGCTTATTATTAGTATAACAATATTATATATATATATATCTTAGTAAAAATATACAAAACATCCAGGTAACCAATCATATCATATCAGCTTGGAAGCGAGCCAACCACAGTTTGATTTACTTCCGCCCTCCTACCCTCAAACCACAGATATGAAAAGTTACCTGGTCTAGCCGACATTCGAACCCGATATCTTCTGATCCGGAATATCCCATTCTACCCTCTCGGCTATGGCTTGTCTCAAGGAAACATGACTACAAAAACCATTTTAGTTACTTGCTACCGTATTGCCTATCTCGCCTCTTCTCCTCTCGCTGTTATATTATATACTGCAATGCAAACCATGATTTTTTGGTTTATTTCCCCGTTTTTGATTATTTAGTACTAATATATAGTACTTGTTTGAAATAAGCTATAACGTGAGATCAAATAACTTTGAATTCAGAAAGTGTGACATGCAACGTTGTCATAGGTCTCCATATGTTATTTTAGCACAAATCCGATCAATGGAAACTTTTGACTTTTCATTTGCTATGATGATTTGATTTCTGTAGACATTACCAATTTTATGCGAATTTCTCGAGATTAAGTATCTATTTTGACTGGACTAAACAGGCTTCAACAGAAGACGAACAGCTAATTAAATTTTGTTCCACTTTAATCAAAATTTAGTAAATTGTATCAATAAGTAAATAATTTAATAGTTTTAGCGTAGTGTAATTTTAAGTCGTGTGTGTTCAAATCGTATATTTGTATCTTCTGAGACTATTGAAGCAACTTTGGATAATCCAACAAGAAAAATAAGTAGGAGTAGGAGTGGTTACAAATTAAAATTAAGATTGATTTTTGTTTGTAAAATCTGTTAACTCTAAAGTCTATTAATTGTCGGGAATAGTTGTTATTTGGGCTACAATTTTATGCACGTAGGCTACATATCTTTCGTTCAATGCTTACTAATAGTTAAATCGCCGATTTTATTTATTTTAAAATTTAATTTACAACAATTTAAAGTTGTAGTTCAAAACATCTAAATTTGTCTAACATATTTCACAGTACATGTGAGACACTCATAAATGCACATTCCATATTACTGACATCCGAATTCCATGACAAAGTGCATATAGATGGATGGTTGCTAGCTAGCTATTTCTGGCTAGACCGATTTGTATATGGACAGCGTATAGCAGACATATTATTCTAGTCCTTTGTATGTAATCAAATGTGCGTACAGTCGCGGAACAAAGTTTAATGAATTGCATAAACACTTGGAACTATGTAGATGTAATATACTCGAATACGTTGTGTGGAATGTTAAATTCAATTGATTTAAAATATAATCTGATTATAGGCATCAATAGGAGTAAAAGAAGTTATTTTCGGAATGATGTCAGTTTTGTTCCTGAAGACCTTGTCCTAAAGCCAAAAAAGGTGGGTCTGGAATTATTAAACTATGGATGTGTGCATATTTTGGTTATATTTTCAATTCAGAGTTTTGTCAATTGTTTTTGTATCGAATATAGGAGCTTGTGATTTGATAAAGGATAAAAAATAACTAACCTTAAACGTGGACTATCTCATTGTTCTGACTGAGAGGAATTGCTGAAGCAGGACAAAGGCTTACACTGAAGGGGTCGTGAAAGATTCAGTTTTCCTAGAATCAGAGTGAAATAAAATTTGACAAATCTTAATTTCTTTTGCCAAGATTGTATTTCATAGAAGAATAGTTTTCTAGTTCATTAGATTGGTAGAAGTGTAATTGTTTGTTAAAAAATAAATGTAGATTGCCTCAAATTTAATTTAGTAAAGTATCACCAAACATCGGAAAAATTCATACAAAATATGTAGATAGCAGGCCTGGGTTTATTTGCCATTTCCTTTATTTGTATGATAAATAGATTCAATATTGTAAAACATAACATTATTGTTATGTTATTACTTACTTTTATGTTAGAAAAATGAAGGCGGGCATCGTTTAAGAAGCACATTACTGTACTTTTAAGTTGTCACTTGTTTAGATCAAGAGGTGTATTTAAGTTGTCTTAGAATTTGAGTAGTAAAATAAATAGTGTTTCCTATTTAGTATTGCCAAGATGGCCGGGAATGAATTAAAAATGTGGCAATTTCGTAAAGGAATTTGTTAAAATTTTCAAATTAAATCAGAATTTCTAGATTATTTGACATGAAATGTAATGCTTTGGCAGACATTCACCCTGGCACTAGCACCTGTTTTGATTACGAGTTGATTTCATTCATATCATTGTGCAAGTCGGCTGTTAACATTGACTTCAAACAGGAAGGTTGCATCTCCGAACCTTGATGTTAGGGACTTTGTGTAAATATAGATGACATTAAAATGTTGGCACTTTATATAATATTGTTAGCCAAACAATTACAATCTTTGAAAACTGTCTGTACAACTAAGACCTTTCCAAGTTGTATTGTAATTATGTAAAATGATAGCTGTAATATTAATACAGTATCTATTTGTAAATCTTTGTCGGTATGTAAAGTTACTAGCCGAATTTTTGAAGAAAATAAGAGCTATTACACTCGACCCAACTTGAAAACGGTTCGTCGGAGGAGGGTAAAACTTCGTTTCTATCCGTTTCAGACAATTTGGAGACGATACTCAAAATTCATTACTTTATATATATTTATATGTATGTTTTATTCCCGGATCGATAAGTGGTAGTAAATATGCTTCAAAATTTCTGATTTTTTGGTGAAAGGGTCCTAGTAGGATTCTTCAGATACGCTTTTTTTGTTTTTCGATCGGATTAAAAATGGCGGAGTTATACCGATTAATCGTTTTTGGGTAGGGATTTAAGGGTATATAAGTATATGGGTATTTCCCACCATGATAAAATGGTATTAAATATGCTTCAAAATAGCTGAAATTTTAGTGGAAGGGTCCTTGTAGGATGTCCCAGACACTGATATTTTCATTTTTCGATTCTACACAAAATGGCGCTTGTTTGGTTCAAACCAAAATGGCAAAGTTAGAGCGAGGAAATTGCATTATTTCTCCCACTCATAAGCCCGTGTGCAGTTTTTGAGCTATATCGTTCGAAAGGTAATTAAATTTACTACAATCCTGTGCAAAGGTATTTCACGTACAGTCCCCGGAACAAGGAACAAAATTGATAAGAAGCTCCCGATAAATGATTTTTTCGTTATAAATGTCAGGTTTTTGCGCGATTTCTCCCACTCATTAGCCCGTGTGCAATTTTTGAGCTATATCTTTCGAAAGGTAATTAAATTTACTATAAACCTGTGTAAAGGTAATTCAGGTACAGTCCCCGGAACAAAGAACAAAATTGATAGGAAGCTCCTGATAAATGATTTTTTCATTATAAAAGTCAGGTTTATGCGCGATTTCTCCCACACATAAGCCCGTTTGCAGTTTTTGAGCTATATCGTTTGAAAGGTAATTAAATTTACTACAATCATGTGCAAAGGTATTTCAGGTACAGTTCCCGGAACAAGGAACAAAATTGATAGGAAACTCCCGATAAATGATTTTTTCATTATCCATGTCAGGTTTTTGCGCAATTTCTCCCACTCATAAGCTCGTGTGCAATTTTTGAGCTATATCGTTTGAAAAGTAATTAAATTTACTATAAACCTGTGTAAAGGTAATTCAGGTACAGTCCCCGGAACAAAGAACAAAATTGATAGGAAGCTCTTGATAAATGATTTTTTCATTATAAATGTCAGGTTTTTGCGCGATTTCTCCCACTCATAAGCCCGTGTGCAATTTTTGAGCTATATCGTTTGAAAGGTAATTGAATTTACTACAATCCTGTGCAAAGGTATTTCAGGTACAGTCCCCGGAACAAGGAACAAAATTGATAGGAAGCTCCCGATAAATGATTTTTTCACTATCCGTGTAATGATTTTGCGCAATTTCTCCCACTCATAAGCCCGTATGCAATTTTTGAGCTACGGTATTTCGTTTGAAAGGTAATTAAATTTTCTACAATCCTATGCAAAGGTAATTTAGGTATAGTCCCCGGAACAAAGAACAAAAGGAAGCTCGTAAAAAATGATTTTTTCATTATCCGTGTAAGGTTTTTGCTAAATTTTTCCCACTTATAAGCCCGTGTGCAATTTTTGAGCTATATCGTTAGAAAGGTAATTAAATTTACTACAATCCTGTGCAAAGATAATTCAGGCACAGTCCCCGGAATAAGGAACAAAATTGATAAGAAGATCCCGATAAATGTTTTCTTCATTATCAATTTAAGGTAATTACGCAATTTCTCCCACTCATAAACCCGAGTGCAATTTGTGAGCTACAACATTCGAAAGGCAATTAAATTTACTATAATCCTATGCAATGGTATATTTGGAACAGTTTCCTGAACAAGGAACAAAACTCATAGGAAACTCTCATTATATAACACTAGTTATTTCCTGGTAAGAAAATTCGGCTATAGTAATGCGGCAGTGCTGCTTACGGGTTTTTTAAAAAATCAAATACTCCAAAAAAACTCCTTAAGGGTTACATTTAACCCATAAAATACTGGAATTATTAATTGATCAGTTTTAATTTTTTTTTCATCTTAATAATTTTTAATAACCTCCTTGATTATTGGAAAATTATAGATTTTTTTCTAGTAGTGTGCTTATATAGAAAATTTGTGTGTGACCATATGGTCACAGTAGGCTTTTAAGTGTCTATTCAGGAAAAATAAGAACTATTCACATTAGATTAAAATTTGTCTTTATAATTTACTTTAAGAACATTACATATGAACATTGTATGGATCAGATCATTGTAAGGTATGCAGAGTCCAAACTAACATAATATGGAATGTCGTACCGTACATAATAGCCTACTACAGTTTGTGATAGTTCTCAAAACACTTTACGCACAGACCGACATCACATTTTTTGCAAGCTGTTCTTCCTACAGAACTGCACAATCTACCTGCGCACCGTCTGCGCTTTTCTGTTGGTGCTACATAGTGATGTAGACCATCATTGCGTAAACTATTTTTATTTTTGGAGACAAAAACCTTTCTTGCCATACTTGGGCCGGGAAGAGCTGGAAGAGTCTTGTATCTTGTCAAGTAGGATTGAACAACTTCTCTTCTAAATGCCAGCTTTGTCATTTTGTTCCCTGACAATCTGTGTAGTCGCCAAGCGTTAGTGGTAGCAAGATCTATAAGCCATGTAAACAAAGGCCACCACCACTTCTTTCCTCTGATTCCAATTCTGTGGGTGCTTATATCCTCATCCATAAGATCCGTTCCTCCCATGTGGTGATTATACTGTTTAATCAGAAAAGGCTGTTGAATTTGGAGGTATTTTTTTTCAGCTTGAGAGAAACGCTTCACACTAGTAATAGGTTCAATACCATATGATGTTGATGCAACTGTTACGACACTATTGTCTTTCCAGCGAACAACAAATATGCCATCTTCTCTTTCGATTTTACACTCAAAACTTCCTCTATGTTCATTTTGCATATCTTTTTTTGATGCAAGGGGGCAGTCTTTTGGCAATCTGTTGACTCGGACAGTTCCTGTAGAACCATAACCTCTATCTTTCAGATGTTTCATCAATGCTGGACTAGTAAACAAATTGTCAAAAAATAACTGATAGGGTAACTCACTTTCAGGTATTTCATCCAGCATTGATACAAGAGGAGCAGCTGATTTCCCAAAGAGCTTTGCATATGTTTCATTCTTTGTTGTATTTTTCCCTTGAAAAATTTCAAAATTTATCAAGTACCCAGTATCAGTGTTTAGGCTCCAAATCTTATAACCAAAACGGATTGGTTTTCCTTTCAAAAATTGTTTACATCCATGCTTGCCATAATATTTCACCATGGACTCATCAAAACACAAAAACTCAGACGGCACAAAATGTTCAAGACATTTTGATTTTACTAAGTCCATAAGTGGCCTTATTTTCCACATTTTGTCATTTGGAATCGGCTCAGAGTTGTCTGAACAATGCAAAAAAAACATAATTTGGATAAATCTATCACGCCTCATTGCTTGACAGACCATTTCATTTTTCATGTCTAGTCCAGAATCCCAGTAACACTTTTTACCAGGCAGTTCATTGTACCCTGAAAGTAATAAAATAGCTAAAAAGCATTTCATTTCTTACTCCGTCACTTTTGGGTCTTGGCAGTTTTTGAACAAAGCGTACTTGTTCGTATTTTTGACTAACAACTCAATCACACTTTCGTTGATAAATAGCTCAAAAAGTTCAACTGGACCTAAAGAATTTAACTTATTGTAATTGTACTTTTGAAACACAAGACACCTTTGAGCCTCCATATCGCCATCAATCCAGGTTCGGTGTTTTTTATCTTGTAGTTCCGCACAACTAGATTGGACAATATCAAGTCTTCTTACCTTGATTTCAGCAGGAGCTGATAGCTGTGCACTGTTTAAATTATTTATTGTACCACCTTCGTCCTCTGGTCTTGAGTCTTCATCAGTAAGGACATCGTTTTCTGGAGGGGCAATAAAGATGCAAACGTCATCTGTGGCATCAAGATTCCCATCATCAATAAAATTTTCAATTACATCGGCAGCTTCGGAGACAGTAAAGCCTTCCTGTAGTTGCAGTTGTCGTCTAAAACAACAAATAAAGGATAGTATAGGCCTATTTATATTTACTCAAAAATTCTTGAAAGGCAATAATTACTAGTCAAAAACATGTAATATTAATGTTTTTGTTCATACGAAGTCCTACTGTGACCATATGGTCACGGTTAAGTTTGAGGTAGCCTAGGACATAACCTAAAAATGGTATAGCTCTTTTTTTGAAACATAACCTATTATAAGTTTATAAAGTAGCATTAGACATATTTCAGAAATAATTATGTCATATTTGAAAAGAATTATAATACTTACAACCAATTGTCGTCAAGAAAATCTGCCATCTTGTAACATCAGTAACTTTGAAATGTTATTGTAATTTACAACTGAAACCAAACAACAAACAACTGCACACAAGATAAAGAGCAACACTTTTTCAGTCAGCTGGCTAAGAAAAAAACTCAACCAGCTTCATTAATCAGGCGTACCAACCCGAAACATAAAATACGGCAACTGTGACCGTATGGTCACAGTAGTCTCTCACGGGTTAATACAATTTTGGATAAGTATGGTTCGATTTAGGTTTGAATTATTCAAAATCAGAATCACTAGGATTTACGGCCACATTGCTCCTCTTCATCAACTCCTATAAAAGCGAGTGTACATCCGTACGTAAGCACATACATACGTGAGTAACAGTATAATATAACAGCTGATTCCACGCATCATCTGTAATACTTAAACAAAACCTAGCATAGATTATACTTTGGGGTTATGTTTACAACTTCAATCAATAATATAAGTCTTGTGAAGTTGATTTTTTTTAAATATGAGTTAAAGAACTAATGCAGCAGTAATACTTTATAAGATTTGCTTTGAGGTTATAAAATGAACCTCTTAACATCAATATATTCATTTATACGAATTTAAAGAAGACAGACTAATTCGTTTAACTACGGAAACATTCGTAATCTTTGTATAACATATAAACATATTCCACTATTAATTTCTTCATTATAATATTAATAACTTCTAAATAATTTTATTTGATCTTTCAGTATGAAATAAAAAGCAATTACAAGATATTATTAATTTGTATCTTTCTTTAAATATATAACAACGTTTATAAATACAAGATTTTACAAATCCTTATAATTGTACAAACTTACCGAATTCTTGTCAGCGTTGGTAGTTAGGCCTAGATAAAGTATGTTGTTTTTAAATAGTATTTTTTAAATGATATATTTCTAATGTGTATCTAATTAATCTGCTTGTGATTTTTCACGGGGGCTTACTAGTTTAATAATACATATAGACACCACAGACCTTAATCTACCTCCAAAACCATATCTATATCGCAATATTGTATAATTGAAATAAATCTTCTGTGATCTAAATATTTTTATTAATTGTTGTCATTTAGTAAGAAATCAAAATCCGCGTACAAATAAATAACTCGATGTCAAACTTATAAATATTCTCTGTACGTACATAATTTTCTTTCAGCAAATGTGATCAAGCCAGGATTGGCAAAAGAAAATTAGTGTGTGAACTGTAGCCAGAAAAACGCAATTCTTGTCCTTCAAAATAGAGAATATTTCCTCATTAAATTAATGATCACCCAAATGCTTTATTTTAAGGTATTATAGTGAGCGAGACCTGTGCCGCCGACCCAACACCATAACCTGTATTTATACATTTACTGTATCAAGTAACTAGGGTATTTTAAAACAGACCAGAAGATTTTCAATATTAATTTAACATAAATTAAGTTTTTTACATTTTTATTGGATAGATTTATAAAAGTATCAAGTCTAAAAGTTTGATTTAATAGACTTTGGTGAGGATTGAAAATTTGATACGTTTCTTTTAATGCATGCTAATCACAAACAAAATAAATTCTTTTTCATTGGTTTTCCTCCATTTTCAAGTTTATGCAAGAGGGAAAACAAGCTGAAAGTGGTTTCAGTTTAAGACATTTATATTTAACATTTCTATGTTTGTGTCTGGTAATTCTAAAGTGAGTGAAAGAAATAGTAATTAAGATACATTTCTATAAATTCAAAAGCGCTGAAGTGTAGAAATGTATAAAACATGAAGTCTGTGCCGCATTAACAAGCTTGTTATGACGTATTAATTTCCCTCTGCATAATTGAAAGAACCCGTTTACATTTTAAGATTTTCTTCAAATCATCCGACATGTTGTCGGAAAGATAGAGTAGACTGGAACGCCCATGACAGGTGAATTAAACTGGTAATTTGTAAAGCGCAATCCCTGAGAAAGAAAATTTTCGAAACGAGTCGGTCTGAAAGCTCCCGATGCAGGTTGGGTTTGCCTCTAATAATAGCGAGTTAGTCTGGTGCTTACAAATACTGACCGTGTTTAAATATAGTTCGCAGACTTCACTTCAGTCCAGTCGCTGACCCACACCATGTGGATATTTATTTGTTTCCATCTATATTCCATAACATCCCAGATGTTGTATTTAGTCAGATACACACTTTATTATTAGAGAATACAAAAGAAGTACCTAACCAAGTAAATTATTTGGTTAGTCTTATCCTAATTGTTTGGTCAGTTCTGTTTAACAAATCGACCCTTTTACATACTAATTGTGTAAAGTGTAAGCTGATCGGCACACAGTAGGGCGAACCCCGGGGTTTCAGCTAAAATTCTACCTGCAGTCTTAGCGGAGGGAAATATTCCAAGAAACATAAAGTCTGAATAACGAAAGATAACCACTACACTATTTATATAGTTAAATAGTTATGAATTGTTTACGATAAAAATGTCGTCGAAACTTTTTTGTTTCCTTAAAATAAAGTTTTTCTGGAAAAGTTATATTAGGAAATCAAGTAAATCGAACCCAATTCTAAAGCCAATAAAATAATATTGTCCGGTGATTATATTATTTCCTTATAGAGAGTATTTTTATAACAAAAGAAACACTTTATTCTGTTATTTGGATTTATTATCTAGTTTCCTTCTCGACAGTTATAATTCTTATAGGTTTACTCAAGAAGATGTACGGCAGAAAACGTTTGTCGGTGCAAAATATTTGCTGTCTTATGCAATATGTTAGGTGCTTTAATTATTTACCACAACTTTACATTTCATAACCAAATTGTCTTTAAGACTTCTCTTTGCTTTGAGACAGTAAGACCAAATTAAAATAATTCAAGCGTTTCTACATATTTATAGAATCTGTAAAAATGTAAGTTTGTCTTCTACAATAGATGTCAAGCAAATTTACGCGTAGTGTGACATGATTATATTCTATTCAGACTTCGGTAGATTACACACAATATATTTTCGTCAGCACACCTACATTGCAGAAAAACAACGCGGTGTCTGAAAGAGTGTGCACACAATATATCTAGGACAGGGGTGTCGGACTCAATTTTGCAGAAGAAATAATTTGCCAAATATTAAATTTAGAATGTGTAGGCGGCCCAGATTCAAATAAAAAAAATGTACTGAATTATTATAACATTTTATTAATTTTATTATATAGTATATAATATACGGTTGTTAAAAATCATATCAAAGTTATAAAAGAGGGTAGTTATTTTGAGCTCGAAGATCCAGATACCTGACTTCTCTTGTTTTTGACAAGCTTATTGATGTCAGGTATCATATTCGTTGTAATTATTTTAAGAATTGATTGGAGATGTTCATTCGTAAGTCTTTAAAATTTGTTTGTAAAAAAAAAGATTGTACAGGGTTTGTAAATTTTGTTTGTAAAAAAAAGATTCTGGCAAATAAATATTTCTATTTCTATTTTTTCTTGTGCGATGTTTGTTCTTATTTATTTTCATGACGGAAAACATCTGCTCACATAAATAGGTACTAGCAAACATGCACAGAATGCGTGCTGCATGCTTTTTTAATTCCGGGTAGTTATCCGAACTCTTGAAATATTGTGTATAAAATGTAAGACCGTTAACCTCTTTAATTTTGTCTTTCAAAATACTGTCCGATTGAAGATCTATCAACTCCATTAGCAAATGAACTGGTGCCTGTGAAGCTTCAAAATTGAATGGATTGTTGAAAATTGAGAATTCCATTTCATTCATTTTGTGGAAGTCTTCACCCGTGATCAGATTTTGCAGAAGTTGAGAATATTGATCCAATTTTTTGTTTTGGTTCACTGTGCCAAATGATTTTAAATCAGGGAAATGATCCAAAGTTTGATTTTTTACCTGTTTTCCCCACAGCCGCAACTTTGTTTCAAAGGCTTGAATACATGAATACATTTGAGTGACAATCAGATTTTTACCCTGTAGCTTTACATTCATATCAGTCAAATGTTTATTCATATCTACCAGAAAGGCTCAATCAACCCACCAGTCATTGTCATAATCAATTGGGTTGTATTTTTCTAACATGAAAGCTTGAATAGGGTCACGTAATGCAAAAAATCTTTCTAAAACTACTCCTCGACTCAGCCAACGAACTTCGGTGAAATAAGGGACATCAGAAAACTTTTCGTCCAAATCTTGTAAAAACTGCCTGAACTGTCGGTGATTTAGTCCTCTGCTCCTTACAAAATTTACTATTTTAATTATAGGTTGCATGGCATTGTCCATTTTTAAATGTTTGGATGCCAATAATTCCTGATGAATTATACAGTGAAATCCCACAAAATTCCCTGATGTTTTCTGTTTTAATTTAGTTACAACGCCCGAATGTTTGCCAGCCATGGTCTGCTAGAACCTTTTTTACTTTCTCCACCCTATACGTAGTATATGGAGAAAGTATTGTTTTCGTAAAAATGTTCGAATTTGAATTTTCAGTTGAATTATCTGTTTTGGTGCTTCCAGAACCCCAAAAAATTGTTTAGTGCAATTATCTGTGTTGGTGCTCCCTGAACCCAAAAATATTTTTAGTGGAATTTTTTGTTTTGGTGCTCCCTGAACCCAAAAAAGTGTTTTTAGAGTGGTGTCTGTCTGTCAGACTGTCTGTATACACGACCAGAGAGGACACTATTGGTCCGATTTTCATGAAATTTGGTATGTAGGTACTAAACCCTAATATCTCCAGGCGTTTTTTTCATTTTTTGGAATTTTTAATTTTTAAGGGTAATTTACCCCTAAAAACCCATAAAAAACGACAAAAATGCAAATTTCTCAAAAACGGCTCTAACGATTTTGATCAAATTTTCAGTATTTATAGTGCTTAAGATGCCAAACAAAATGACACCACCCGCTTTTATCAAAACTTCGGCGTTTTATAATTATGGGGAAATGTTTAAAAATAAACAAGTTTGTGTTGTCAATCTAGCATCGCGGCAGCGGCCGCACGGGGTAGCACCACGGTAGCGAGCACGGCCAGTAATTCAAAGGTCGCGCGATCGAATCCCGCCTGGGACAATAATTTTTGTATACGATTGACGTAGGTAGAATATTATTTTTTTGTTTTCTTCTAAAAAGTAGTAAATAAAATGATTAAAAACAATATTATTTTGACTACAGTAAGTTGGGAGAAAGTTTATGTCAGTTAACTGATACCGTTTATTCTATTGTTTGTTTGGCGCCTAGACAATGGAGTGGGGCATTTAGAAGAAATGCACGTTATGTAATGGAAATGAAATTGCCTATGCGGGTGTAAAAGCTTTGAACAAAAAAGAGATGGGGAGAGAGAGATTAAATAGTAGTAACAGATTTGTCTATTATGTCAAATTAACTAAGACTCTCTCGCTTGTCTAGGCACGCGCTGCCTTTGAAATTACTTATAAATTTAGTGTGCGCATTTTAAAACTTCCGTAGAGGAATCGAGTGAAGTCTAAAACCTCTAAAAAAACATGATTCTTCTTTCTGTGACACATTGCGATCGCGGGCCGTATCTTTGACACCCCTGATCTAGAATAAGGTAATTGAAGCGTTCCATGATAATGCAGTCTTCTCTCTCGATTTGTTATTCAATTCTTATTTTAAGTTATTTATTAACGCTATCATACTCTCTATATAGTTTTTTTCCCTAACATAGTTAATAGTTCATATTCTAGCATTTATTTACTGTATACTGTTTTAGTCGAATACGTGAGAATATTGTAGTAGCACACCGATGCGTAGATTCTTGCTACTACAATTATTACAATTGAATCGTCTCTAGGTTGTCATTACTTTTGTGACCAAAAAATGTCAATGGTACGCCATATTGGGTTACTCATCATGTATTCTAAAACTTCAAGAAGATCCCGGCTTGTTCCGCATTCCATGCAGGTGTTTTGAAAAGGAACAATTTTTAACGGGAAAACGATCGTCCATATATACTTCGAGCTTTTATTATCATTAGTTCCATGGTGTTAAATCAAATAACACCAATCTGCAACTTATCCTTCAGCTTCACCATACCAAGACTATATTATAGTGTATAACGCATTTACTCTGACGTCTTATTTTTAGAATCACCTTTCTTAAATAACTTTTCTTGTTCATTTATAACGAATATCACGATACAACTGTTAGATTCTATTTTTATTTTCCTTCAAATTACCTAATTAGCTAGATAAAGTTACTCAACAATCTAACAACGTTTTTTTAGATTATGTTCTTTAAAGAAAAATTGCCCACAATTTTCTAAATAATATTTTATTGATTAGGTTTTCAGGATACTATATCAATTACAATATTATCGATTTGTGGATTTTGATATTTAGTAGATAGTTCCGTATCTTAATACCCCAAAAAATTAATAAAGCATGCGATAGTAATTACATTAATATTTCAAAATAATACAAGTATTTTGTAATAATTAATGTGTCAAGCCACGCTAACGAGCGTAGAGAATTAAAATGTGTAGCAATAAATCTTTACGAACTATTTTATTCATGGTTTTATACATCTAAAGTCACATTTAAACGCATAAGTTTGAGATTAAGGTCTTAAATAACAATAAGAACACACAAAACCAATTTCAATTCAAAATGTTTAGAAATCGAATTTTAGATTTTTGATGAATTGAATAAAAAGTGACTAGAACATAAGTCTTAAATAATGCATATTTCGGATATGGATAGTTAGAAAAATAGGAAACAAACAGTATTTTGGCGTATTTATTTTTACACTGTAGCAGAATAAAAGTTATCCTCTTGTTTTAAAATTATTAAAACTTTATTATTACCTATTGTATTTTGGTGACGTAACAAATCATTATTTTATCACAATGTAATATTTTTGTTTGAATGCGTAACATATTTTAGGGTACCAATTTCGTTAAAAATTCTTCACATTTAGCACAGATAAGGGAAACAGCTCAGCCTATGTGTTTTCAGTAATTTAAAATGTAATAAAATATGTTTATATATACAGCACTTAGCTAACTCAGAGAGCCTACTACCACTTTAAAATCAACAGAACTCAGTGCGTACGTTTTCCACGTTTTTTCGAGGAGTGTTGTCAATTCGAATGGCAAGGACGAATGGAAAGACAAATACTGGCTGCTTTCTGTGGAATAGCCATTCTCTCACTGGCTAATCATTTAACCTGACAATGCCGGATACTTTTTATTTATTTACTGGACGTTTTAAGTTCATAATCCAGTTAAACAACAGTGCAAAATATCTGTAAAAAACAATTACTTATCATTCCCTGGTAATATCTTGACATTTGAATTGGCAAAATCATAAAAACATTACTTAGAGCGTAATTAAGTGTTTTAATATTTTCAGCTATATCATAAACAAACTCTTTTTACTCTGGAACTTCAAAGCAATAATGTAATAAGATATAATTATTGCATTTGTGTAGAATAGTTAACTTACAATGGCACATCCGAAACATATGGTTTATTCTGTGTACAGACATTGTTATATACAATGATGCATAACAAAGATCAACTTTCCTGCCAATCAACTTGTTGCCAATATTTTATATTAGTGTTGGCTAAAGTTTGGGCAGCAATATTGTTATGCACAAAGTTAGGAATTGTCAGGTATCCAATTACAAAATAGCCTGGATATATATGTGAATGTAATTTTGGTAGTTACCTTTCTAATAGTGAACATTATCTCGTTAGCCTTGGCATTACCGATGATCGCTACATGAAACTCATTTCCAATCTACATTGTTAGTCATTTTACAAGCTATAATAGCTATCGATTTGTAAACGAACTGAATCCGATTCAAATAAATAATTTCGACAAAAGTAAATCGTTTGGACTTCTAGTTTGTCTTGAAGCCTCAGATGCAAGTTGTATTTTGTGTGTGTTTTTCTGTGCATCATTAGTCGAACTGGTATTCAGGTACATTGGTAGTAGAAGGTCGCTGAGGCCCATTGAGTCTATTTCTTTTAAGAATAATAGATGATAAAACGTGGTTTAAGATGACGAATGACCCGCATAAAGTTGGCGAAATGGTCGAATTTAAAACGCTACTTTTAAAGGACTTCCCAAATAATTCATTATAAAAAAGGTACAGTTTACTTATCATGTATTGTAAATAAAATATATTATTAAAGAAGCATCTCAGTAGTTTTAAAACTGTTTTATGTTCAGAAAGTAAATAGAGGAATACATACCATTTCTACAGTGCATGGAGCACAGTCAAACCATTTTTTTCAATGATCTTTGGATTTAAAATTATGTAAACAATTAATATTGTGAACTAAACAATTTAAAACTGTAAATCTTTCTGTACCAATGGTGTTGAGCTTGTTTTCCATAAATTGAACTATCTATTTGAATATTGTTTTAAAATAAGTGAGGTTTATATTTTTTTGCTAAAGTTATATTTGTTAAATTAATACCAGGTTCGTAGTCAGTTATTTGGTCAGTTACGTTATGTATTTTTGTTATTTGTTCGAATAATTCTGTGATTTACTTTTAAAACTGATCAGTACAATATTTCAACATTGGATATTCCTATTTTAGAAATACAATTATTATATCATTATTTTTCTTCACTGTAACAGAGGGAGCAACAAACTAACAGGAATTTATCCAGTTTCAATAATAGCTTAGTACATAATTCTATAAAAAGTGTTTATCTGTAGTCATTCTAAAGCAATTCGCATAGAGACAAGTAAGCAAATTTCTGTTATCTGGTGTCATGATTAAATAAGGCTATAGAAAAGACTAAGTGTTCAATACAAGACTACTTTGAATGGATCTAGAGTACCCCAGACACGAACAATAGTCGATTCCATTTAAGGATTGATAGTAATAAAAAAATGTGATGTCCTTGAATGCGGTTATATTTAGTAACGTAATATGGTTTTAACATTCGTAGTTCTGAAATGATGGTTTTACATTAATCCGTGTGTGCAAATGTACGATTTTGTAATTACAATATGTCTAATACATTATATACTTAAATGTGAGGAAAAAAAGTTGTGCAGCGATTTAATTAAAAATACTATTTTATCCAATTGATAAATACAACGTTATTGGTTTGAAATTAATTGTAGAAGTCCGAGAAGGACCAGTTACAGACAGCAGTCGTTAAACGTTTTTAACTTATAGTTTGCAGTAAAAAATAGCCTAATGTAGAATACAATGAAGAACATATATGTCGACTTAAGTAGTTATCATAAAAAAATGTTGTTTGCGGGAAAGGATGAGAATATCAGAAATGCATCATTTCGTACCAGCACAATATTTATAATTATATTTGAAGAAAAATATGTTGAACTTTATTGAAGATAATAAATTCATACTCACTTAGATCTCAATTTGAGAATGTATCTGTTCTTTAAGAAGCAGTTGAATAACACAAGCGAATTGAGTGATTCTCTGTGAATATATCTACACCAGTATTATTATCATACTATTGAATCCAAAATTGAACTGAAGATATTGTTTAATGTGCGTCATTTAATTGCTGTCTGAAGTTAAGATAAATAGTGTCTACAGCTTGAGCATAAACAGAAATTTTATAAATCTACAAGACTCATTTTAGGCTTTTATTAATTGGGCAAAGTGCATCAAGAAAATTATTGAAGGTTTGTTTGTTTAAAGGAGAAACCCCAGACCGGTCATGTGCAGGTGATATTGGTGACATAACTTTGAGCTTTCTAAAGGACAAAGGCTATTTTAAAGCGTTATGTAGTAGTTTTAAGATTTTCTCGCTTTTTTATGCCTACTATTGAATTTAAAATACAAATTAAAATTTACTTACAATAAAAGTGATTTATTTAGTTTTTCAATAATTTAGTAGCAATTTTAAATAAAGTTGTAGGTCTACTTTCAAACTAGTGAAAAGATGGAACACTTTTTAGAGACTTCGGCTCGTCCGGACAGAATACACGAATTGAAACTCGACTTTTTAACTCTCAAAATTGGTTTCCCGTACCCAACAAAAATATGAAACTATAACCCACACAGAATTTTCAAAATTTTGACCCAATATTTTCAAAATTTAAACCAAAAAACGTGACCCCGACGCGCTACGACTTTTAAACTCTCAAAATCAGTTTCCCCTACGACTTTCTAACTGTAAAAATCGGATTTACAGTACAAAACAACATATAAACGATACGCCACACTGTATTTTCAAAATGTTGACCCAAAAACGTGACCCAAAGCGCTACGACTTTTTAACTGTTAAAATCGGTTTTCCCGTACCCAAAAACATATAAAACGTTACTCCACACAGAATTTTCAAAATGTTGACCTAATATTTTCAACATTTTGACCCAAAAACGTGACCCCGACGCGCTACGACTCACGCTAGAAAGCTCAAAAGTTTTTCAACTCTCCACAATAAAATTACGAACATTTTGTTTTCTACGACGTCTGTGAATGCTTATATCGTGGTCAGGAAAACAGACACACACAAAATTACTGCATGATTTCAATACTTCGGCATACTAATGCGAGCCGAAGTAAAATTATGTGTTATATCAAACAATGGCAAAAAGTGGCATATTGATTTTCTTCTTCAATTTAATCTATTATACTGTTTTACGCTATCCAGGCATTTGAAAGGTGGTTCCGACAAAAATGTAGATGGTTTTTTTCTGATGCCTTGTTAAAGAACGTTTACTCCTTGCCTTTATTTCCTCTGGTTGAACCTATTATTTATTTTTAACCTAGCAGATCATTATTTCCTAAAAAAAACCTTCGTTGACATCTGTAGCAATAGACAAACGAGATTTAAGGTTATTGCGGCCCTGGGTTATTGAAGCGGTGATAAAAGATTTTCTCTGCGATGATATTTATACGTTATGCCTGGTATTAATTCATAAGTCAGAAGAAAACATCGAAAAGACTATGGTGGTTTCTTTACATCAGGGCGCAGTAGTCTCGTATTTTTTTATCACTAAACGTCATCCACTACTAGTTCTATTGTTTTATGAACAGTTTCTTTGAAGAACTGTCATAGTTGTTGCCAAAATTCTATTTATATTTCTGTGATGGATCTAAACAGGTGTAGTATATCAACAAACTGATTAATTTTTTAAGTTGTTGAGCAATTATTCACTAATATATAAAGCTAAAGTTTAACCTACCAGTTTGCAACCTACTAGAGTATCTCATCGTTGCAAGTTTTCTAAAAGTCCGAAATCCATTTTTTCAACAATTTCAAATAAACTGCAGATGTGTGAATTGTTAGTCGATAGTTTTACCAAAATGATATTATAATGACAATACCAAAGCATCAACACGTCACATGAATTTATTATATAATAAACCGAAATAATCATCTAAAGGTATGTTGTGATTGAAGCGACTGGTGCCATCATCGTTCTGCGATAATCGCGGGCGCCTGCTTTGCATTGTTCAAATGGTCCTGTGTCGTTGGAGCGATTACCGCTAGAGTCGCTATAGCGAGCGACTGGTCCTGGAGCAGATATAATCGCAGTCGCAGAGCGATTATTACTCAGTGAACAAAATCTTTGTTATTTTTTTTAAAGATGTCTCAATTAAAACATTAAAGAAAAGTATAATAACAGATTACCTTATACGACATGACGTGTTGAAATACTATAATTGAACAGAATTTATATTTTATTATATGCTGTAATTTGAAATATTATGTAATATAAGCCATGGCTCTAAATTTTAATATTATGTGTAACAAAAAGAGTTAACCCATTTCAAAGGAATTAATTTTGTATATACAATTGGGTGGCGTAGCAGCAGATTTTCGGATTACAATCTCCTAGAGATTAAAGAGTTAAAAATTATATATAAAATGTTTTTATTACTTTTAATAAACAAATTTAATTTACTTAAACTAATTATTTATTAAATTTAATTTTGTAAATTATTTTTTTACTAATTTTTATAAAAACACCTATATTAGGATGAATTAATTAATTTTAAATAAGTTTTAAAATCAAAATTATGTATAAAACTTTAAACTAAATTCAAGTTGTAATACATTTCTTTGAGATGTGATTTAAAATTGATTTTCTTTCTTTACTAGGTCTATCTCATTGGTATCTCTGGTATTTAAGGTAGTAGGCCTATAATATAATTATACTAGCTGACCCATGGGAATATTTGTGTGATTTGTGATAAGATTTGTATGATAGATTACACTTGCATATAGAATGTAAACTAATAGCTGTTATGTTAGTTAAACAATTGTTATAATCCATGGCGCCTTTCATTTGGAATTATATGAAAGTTTTTTAATCTATTTTTTTAACGAAAACATAAATTTTAAGTTATTTTTCGTCTATAGCGCGGAATATAAGCTTTAAAATTATGTTTGAATCATTAGTTTTGATGAAGAATTAAGGGAGATATGGCATTGCCTCCATAAAACACATTTGAAAAATAATATATAAAGATTTATATGTCAACGTTAAACCTCTACGTAACTATTATATCATTTTTTCTGGTGTTTAAGAGGGTTTAAAAATGTTGCTTACAATTTCTAAATGGAACAACTTTAATTTTTTAAATGGCAACCCCTATCTTGTGTCTTATCATTAAAAAGCCATTTAAAAATCATGAACCTCTGTGGTAAGAAAATAAAAATCAACTAACGCATTCGTTCGCTACGCTCAAAAATGGTATTTTGTAAGTTATTTTTTTAACTTTATATTATTTCGAAGATGGAAAGAAATATACAAAATCTTACTGTTAGGTGAAAACATAGAAAACCTATTTAAATTATATCGAGGTGTACCAGGACTTATTTTACACGCTGTATATATATATAGTCTATACGTACTTATACGTGTTTTACAGTTTGTTTTATTGTTAAGCCTACCACATAACATAGCCTACATAACTAAATTTTTATCCTAGATTCACGAGACGATATCATTTCCAAAAATGTGCTTAAGTTGCCCCTTATTTCTCTCTATCTTTGTATACATATATACAGACATTTTGTAGAAACCACTTTTTTGAACTCGGAGGGGAGGGGGGGGGGGTCCCAAAACGGATATTTCCAGAAAAATCTCAACATCGATTTTTTTTGCGATCACTATACTGTTCTATAACTATAGTATAGTGAGAAAGTAAAAATCAACAAACAAAACCTTCTGTATCCTAATTTAAACATCTGGTGTTACATATATAGGCTATTATTTCTCTCTATCTTTGTATACATACAGACAGACAGATATTTTGTAGAAACCACTTTTTTTGAACTCGGGTGGTCCCAAAACGGATATTTCCAGAAAAATCTCAACATCGTTTTTTTTTTTGCGATCACTATACTTTCTCTATACTATAGTATAGTGAGAAAGTAAAATTCAACAAACAAATCCTTCAGTATTCTACTTTAAACATCTGGTGTTACATATTAAAGGCTATTATTTCTTTTAGTTGAAATGATAAAGATTATTTAACTATTAAATGGTGAACTATTACAACGCACGCAGTAATTCAAATTATTGAGGATGGTGCGTGTCCCATTTCGATCTCTGTTTTACATTATGTATAGATCAGCGCTATCCTCATAACCCTACTCCAATCCAAGTGCCTTGTTCTAATCAATCGTTATTTCCGTGAAAATAAGAGTATTTAACATATTTGCTTCGTCGCTGGGGTTAGTGATAGAAGCGAGCAGAGGGTTTAGCTCCTATTATTGAATATAATATGGCGTATTGTAGGGTTGATGTTTTATTATTGTAATTTTTGTAAAACGTATGGCAGTATGGAACCCTTTGGAAAATTAACTAACAAATCTAAATACTGTGTTAATTAAGAGTGAATAAAGTACAAAACTATGTGTGTATAAGAGCACGGTTTTTGAAAATTTCACAAGACTAAAAGCAATACACGTACACATTCAGTGTACGATCTGAAAATAAATATTAATTTACTAATCCTTATAGGCGCACATATACATTAATATATACACATGAGTATTAAACTTAATTAACAAAAACTAAGTTAAACCTAGGACTGTATGCGTAAGTTATTTACAGTATGAGTTCGCCTGATTAAACACTTAAGTCAAAAAGTGCTTTTTGCTGACAAATGATAAATACGATCATTAACTTAGAGATCATTAATCTCTAAGGTCCATTTGACTACATGAAATTTTGTGTATCGAAGGCATGATGATAAGCTGCATGATTCATTTAGTAGTCTAATGAATATGAATCATACTTGCGTCTGTTGTGGTTTACTTCGTAGAATCTTGCTTATATTTCTCGACACCTACAACACAATACTAGTCTGATAAGTGAACTACATCCTTCCTTAACTTCTTCTCGTTAATTTAAGCGTTTGTCAAAAATATCGATTTTCTTCAATTTATGTAGATTCCCACCAGTAGCTCAAGTAATGTATTAGAATGATCATAATGTTATACAAACATAAAATTATACAAGGATGATTTAATACGTATTTGTAAAATCGGAGCAAATGAATTAAAATTATTAAGTACTGATCAGATTTTGATGAAACATTTTCTTATATGATACGCATTGTCGTCTTTACTGACGTGTTCCATTGTACTAATCAGGTAGAACCAAATTCGTCTTTAGTCTTTACTAATAAAAACTTATCTTTATCTTTTTGTTTTCAACCTGGTGATTGAAAAAGTAAAATTACTTCTGCATTACAAAATGTTAGTTTGTTTTAATTCATAATATTGCGTTTATTCACGTTGTACAGATTGTACTAATGAAAATGTGATTTATTACATTTATTTTTAAAATTTCCTACACAAACTAACATGTATAATAGGTGTTAGTTTTGTAGGACCATGTTTTACTACGTTACCGAGCATAAAAATAGTAGAAGTTTATATATATATATATATAAAGTGCCTAAAGCGGGGACGACAGCTAGTTAGTAATAAGGTCCAGGAAGAACGAACTGTCCATTCAATCTTTTCCAATAAAAATGAAATTAAACTGTTTTAGTGTTGTAGTTTAGTAACTAGGCCTTAAAAAAAAAATAAATAACATGAATTATTTATACTACAAATATTAACAAAATTTAAATTATTGTATTACAATATTAAATCAAATTAATGTATTAAATATTTAAGTATTTTAAATCATACCCATAAAATGTACTGTAAATGGTTGTTGCAGATTAAATTGTTTCTATAGCTGCCTGCTGCAGTCTTAATTTAATCCATTTGCTGTTGATTTTAATTTAAAAAGGAGAAATGCAAGTTAGGCGCTGTCAACTTGGCGGGAATAAATTTGATGTTGTTAACATTTGAAGAGAAGAAGGTGGCGGATCCCAAACACAGTATTTTCATACAGCGCTAGCACGATATTATTCACATTTCACTAAAAGACTTATAACGTGTAGCTTCGAAAAATTATCTGCAATGATGAAATGTAGGCATACATAAGTTTATCTCTAATTTTGAACTTCACTTTTCCCTCTATAAAATCTTGCTCTCATAGCCGTTGAAAGTCTAATGTCTAAGGCTAACCCGCACAAGCGACATCACATTTTTTCCACACCACGAAGATAATTCATTTTATAAGATATTTGCGACGACGTAGGCAAATGTTAATGTTTCGTATAAAATAAGTTGGCATAAAATCAGAACCTCGAGGTGTTGAGAAGTCTAATTAATAGTGTACTCACTCCCCTTCTCTAGTACAGTAATAACAATGTACCTAATCGCCTACTCGCGCACTAAGTAATGTAATATTTAATGTGAATAAAGTTGGAAAGATTTTTTATGTTATTGTAGGTTGTTACCATATCACAAACAGTCTGGCCCTGCTTTCTTTTACTGAATCCTGAGGACAATTTAAACTGTTTAGTACTAAATTATTTACCTCGGACTGGCTCACCCTCTTTCTTAACTTAAATTAGCTTTTTGCCGTTTACTTTTTTACAAAATATTACTTTCTACTTTTTGGCAACCTAGTTTATACTATACAAATTTGAGGTTATAATATTTTCAATAACTATCTCGCTGGATGCAATGGTATTGTTATAAATCAATGTATTCTTATAAAAATGAATTATTTATTTTATTCAAGTGCATAAGTTTTATTATCTATGCAAAAACATAGTTCACAGTTGTGATTAACATGTAAACCACGGGAAATACTGTCTCTATAAAGGTACGGATAATAGATATATAAGTATAAAAAAGTGCGCCTAGTAGGATATAAAGAAGTAAGTACAGTACAGATATTGAGAAGTGCATGTATAATAGGTTTCGAGGGGATGGTGTTGAGGTAGGTGGAAGGGGTGTGAAGCAGTCGGATTTACATGAGAACTTTTTCTATTTCTTGTAGTACACCCTTGAGGAATAAAACCTGGCTAAATTCTGATTTTTTTTCGGGAAGCCTTAAGGGGATCTGACACTATCTCTAGCTCTTTTTATATTTTTTAAAATATTTTGTTTTGATCTATTTGTATTATAGTACCACAAACTAAAAGATCTCTGATGAATTGTTTTTATTTTCTATTTTTTTTTTAACTTTTTAGACTTTTTTGTTTTTTTACCCTTATTTTTCAAGTTGAAATAAATTTTTTGTTTTTGAATATTTTTCAACTATTTTTTGTAGTTGTATTTAGGATAAGGTAATAATGCTTTGTGAGTATCGAAAACATGGTAACACACACAGGAAAAAATATATTAACTTTTTATTAGAAATCTTTTTTTTAAATAATTTCATTGTTGGTAAATATTTTTTAATATTTTTACTTTTGGTCCAAATGCATTTTACATACTCACAAATTATCTTTACAGTGTTATGAACAAGTCCTAAAAATTGTATTGTCCTAACTTTATTAGTAAAAAAGTTATTCAAACATAAGTAAAAAGCGAACTTAAGGAAAACAGCATTTATTTACAAGGCAAGCTTATAATTAAAAACAACAAGGTTTAGAACTCCCCTGCCCCATGCAATGTTCCTTCTCTTTTTCTTTTCTCTTCTTCCTCTTTCAGCTGAGCTTGTTTTAGTTTGTTACTAAATACATAATTGGTTACAACTGACCCAAGAATTCAGGTTGTCAACATAACCTCTTCTTGGTAGTCAAGTAAAAACACAAGACCACAGGCTATTGCAACTTTTCAGAAATAGCTCACAGCACTGAAATACTAGTCTGTTACTAAATAAATAATTGGTTACAACTGACCCAAGAATTCAGGTTGTCAACATAACCTCGTCTAACTTTGTTTCTAAGGTGACAAACAAAAACAGCTGGCATATGTTAGACAGGACCAAAACATATGTTAGTCATGCAAATTTATATGATGCATAGTAAGCATAATATTTCGATATATAATAATATTTATACCATTACAAAAGTTTATTTATGTTTTTTAAAATGTTATAATAGAACATCGCAAAATAACAGAATTCTTTCTGCATGAAACTCAACAAAAAGGGCCTATCGTATATAATGTCAGAATCACGAAAAATTTAAAGTGCTTAGTTTTACTTTTTTCTGCAGAAAACTAAGAAAAATACTCAGATTTGCCTAAAATTTTGTATACATGTTCAGAACAATAATAAACATTACAAAAAATAACATTTTTGAAAAAAGTCCAGTTTTCAAATTTTTTTAAGAGATAGTGTCGGATCCCCTTAACGGTTAAGCCGGAAAAAGCTGGATACACAGATATATTAAAATCTCAACCAGGTTTGGCGGAAATGGTTTTGGTTGTCAGAATGTACGTTCGAAAGAATGTATAGGCCTACCCTTTGGAAAATGTATGGGTTAGAAAATATCAATTTCTGAAGTCTAGACTTTAATTAAATGAACGTTGCCATTTTTACCCTTTATGGGATA
>JAGFPH010000108.1:729702-746121 GCA_018207615.1 Philaenus spumarius | reverse complement strand
CCATTTTTAAACTTTATGGGATATTTTTAAGAATGTGTAAATAGAATTTCAAATTGTCTAAATTTTGTGTCAACTGACAGTCGATTTATAAAAATTAAAAATCCAGTTCTAAAATGAGCATAAACATAATTGTTAGTCCAGTCAATGAATACTTAGGGGGGGGGGGGGGGGGGGGGGGGGAAAAGGAAGGAAAAAATTTTTTGATTTTGGGACATTGTTGGAGCACGAAAAAATGAATAGATTCTATCTTGCAGCACATTATGTGAGCTTTCATTTTGGGTAGAGTATGTCTTATCGCTAAGACGCATAGTTTTCGAGATATAAGTGAAAACCCGAAAAAAGGAGTGGGGACTTTTAGTATGTTTACCTCCTAACTAGTCCAAACAATGTCCCAAATTCAAAAATTGTGTTCCTTCCATTTTCCTCTATAACTTTTCTTTGACTGGACTAGAGTATAACTTGTCAACGGCGAACGTGTTATAAATTTATTCAAAGTGTGAATAGATCAACTGACAGAGGACAAAGGTGCCATAGATCCTTAAAATTAGTAATACTTAAACAGAAATATACAGGATCATGTGTTTACCCTGTTACGACAAATATATTATTAAAATTTAAATTATTGAGCAAATGTGAATACATTTTCTAGCAATAAAGTCAGGAAAGTTACTGCTAGTTTTGTGTTTCCTCCCCTAATATTGCAAAATGCCTTAATAATAATAATACGGGCCACTGTTTGTAATTAAACGTTTATTAGTATTTCAGAAGCAATATTTTAAAGTAAAACGGAATAAATTAGAAATACAAATGCACCTTCATTAGTAAGGCTTCAAGGCCATAACCTAACAAGAAAAGAAGCGAATAACGTGGTAAACGCAAACGGCAAAACAAAGCTCGGACCTGTATTCTCAAGCTGTAAAAGTCCGAACTAAAATAGACTGAAATGTTTTTAACCTAAAAATACATAAAATACCACCTATAACGATAAAACATAAAATCATATCTAAATACATGCAAATTACTTATTCTAGACAATGAAATATGTTGCTCTTAGCAGAACTATTGCGAATTCGGTTGATCATATCCTAAAGTTTAGTAAAATATGAATTTAGCGCCCCATTGTAAATCTGAGTATACAGAATAAGAGAAATAATTATTCTTTTATTTTACTTTTGTACAGTGTGTATTTTGTATGTATACAGTTCTGAGGGAAACATTGTCCCGATAACATAAAGTTTATTTTTATTTTTTTAGTAATAAAAGAACTATAGTACCGAACGTATTAAGCTAGAAGCACTAACTGATTACGCAACGTCACTTCTCTAAAAATAGCGTTTATTCTAATCAGCTTAAAAAAGAGTAATTTCTGAATCTACAGCTTTAAAAAATACCCTGGTTAAAATCATTCTGTATTTTGTGTGGAATGATACCCGTACCGGAAAAATGTAGACATCAAATTTGTCATTATTTTAAACACCCACTCAAAAATACCCGTATTGGATTGTAGTAACGGGAAATAGTCGCTCTTGTTATTATACTTGACCACCAGGCCCAACATTATTTTAATAAATAGCAGACGTATATAACGAGTATGTTAAAATGATTTTACGTAAAACTAGGTAATATTGTATTTACGTCACAATTATAAACAAACTTATGTATTTATTACAAAACCGATTCCCAGTGTGTAAAATGGATGTGGAAACTGCTGTACGACTTACTAGACGTACACAGATATAGAGGTGCACGCCCAACATTCCGATTCTACATCAAGTTTAATACTTCATTTCGTCTTTTTTTTAGTCAATACCTTTAATCCAGCTTTATATTATTTTGTAACAATATAGGAGTTATATCTGAGTTGATGAAACTTTGGTCAAATTAAAAATTTGGAAGGATAAAATTCTTAAACGGCCGCGACCGGTTTGGGCAATTCTAATTTTTCAGATTCAAATCCTTTACCTAATGTTCTTAATCCAGACATGCCAATTTGACCTTTGTGACGTTTTAAGGACATTTGGATTTTGGAGTTACATAAACAGAAAACTGTACTATCAAAATGCTTCTATCAAAAAGACGTAGATTTAAAGTTATTTAATAATAAAAGAATTAGCTTTGTTTTATTCGAGTTGTATTATAAATTTTGTTTCCAAATCCATCATGGTAAATCAGATGAGGATGTAGAAAATAACAAACAATCACGTAAAAGTATACAAATAAATAAACAAGAAAGGATAAATAAATTTGGCAGAAATAGGCGTTAATCTCCCCGCCTTCCTGTACGATCCGCTCCCAGCTACACAAAAGCACAAACAGGCCGCATTAGCTAGGCTAAAATTAGAAAAGTTTGCCTTAAAATAAAACCTTATTCGTACAAGCTCGTGTGCTTGCACTACACTTGAAATTTAATTGCAGTTTAGCTTTATGTTAAATATTTCATACCAGTAAGTACAGTTTATAGCATGATTCTCATTTTATATTCTTTTTGATGGTCTTATTTGTTTTATGTTAAAATACGGATCAGCTTTTTGTTTGTTAAATAATCACTATGAGCAATTAAAGCATTATCCTTGAAGACATTTTTGGCGGATATTTAGCAATAATTAACCATTTAATGTTAATTAATGGAGTTTCATAACTTGATAAAGAATTAATAACATTTACATTGGTGATTTCTGCTTACGTTAAAACTGTTGTTAAATTTGAATTGAATTGGTTCAGTGATTTTCTATCAATGCATGCTACCGTACCTAAACGGGATAGTGAGTCAATGTACCAATAGTGTTAATAATGTTCATGAAAATAATCTTTCCATACAAGGCCCATCAGTTTTTAAATTGGGATCTAGAATTTTTCTTCTTTTTCGGTTTTTTTTGCGGATCTAGGATAACTTTTTTTCGTATTTAAGTTAAGTTACTTTAGAATAATCCTCGTAATTTTATAATTAATAATCATATTGAAGCAAATAGTGTTATTCGTTTAGTTCGGTTGGACTGTATACAAAAGTAGTAAATTCATAGATATAAAAGAAATAAATAGGAGGAATACGGTTACATATGTTGTGTGATATCGTGTGAATGTTTAGTTTGGATGAGCACACAATTTATGAAACAATATAGCACAATATACAAGGCGTTGCGTTCCAATCAAATGCACTTCCTGTTTGATCGTGACGTCACGGTTCATTTGCTTTGGGTGTACCTCAACCAAGAGATTTGGTCCCAACATCAATTGTCTATCATTGGAATAATAAGTAACGAAAGGATGGACTGAATATATTCAGTTCCCTCTATAGTCTGTCCGGGTAAAGAAAGTCGCAAGTGAATAACATTATGTACTGTACTCTCAACACATTGAATGCGTGTTCTGTAATGTTGTGTTTGGCCATATTTAATCTATGATACACTTAGTTGTAGTAAACATTTGTTCTGTTCAAACAGTTTATAGAAGGTCAAACTATAGTGTATGAGTATACCAGCCGATGTGGTTCATCCCCGTGAACTAGTAAAACTCTTTAAAGTTATTACCACCCCAACTTACAGTTTAAACCTTACTTCTAGCGATTTTCAGTTGTATAAAGCCCTGAAGGGATTTTTGGGAGCTCTTCATACCAGAAGAGCTTAACAAAAAATGTTCCCATACTGCTAGTTTAAGACAAATTTAATGTGTGTTCCTTTTTTAAATGGATTGTTGGTAAAATTGTTTTTATTTTTTCTTCTTATTACAGTATATCATAAAATGATAAACTGTACATCTTTTGTATAGGCAGCGATTTTGTGTGGTATTAAGTGATGGTCGTTTCGTTTTCGATCGTATTTCGATTCGTATTCGAATTTCCGGATAGGGTCATTGTTATTTGGGCGCATCTTCAAAACAAGGGTGAATTTAATTTTTTATTTATCTATTCAAACATGAGTCTTAAAATGTTGTATAGTGCAGGTGTGTAGATCAAAATAAAATGTTAATACAAATATAAACTAAAATGACTTTAAATAAAACCTCGTAGATAAAATTAAAATTGAAAATAATAATAAACACAATTAATTCGCACGTATAAATGGTAGCCTTCACTTATAACGTCACAATACAAGTTCAGCGGCAGTAAAGCGTGGACGAGGAGTTCGCGGTACAACTATATTCTAAACTAATTACACGAAGTGACCTGATAGGACATGCCAGTATTTATTGCATTCTTTTTTCACCTAAGATAGATCTTTTTTTCTTCTTGCCAGATTTTTGCAGCAAAATTCTTGTTTTTGCTGTGAACAAAGAACTAGTTATATTTCATTAATAAATACTTTGACCTGAACTAACCTTGAATGTTTTTACGGTAATGTTGGTGTTATGTGCAGGGTCATTCAAGAAGAAAACTATAATGTTTTAGTGGTGTCAAACGATCAGCAGAATTTGGTATTGTTAATTCTTTTCGTTCTGGAGTTTTACATTGTTATTGAAAAAGGTGTAATAAAACACAAATTGTTTTCGGACCTATGTTTTATACAGTACACTCATTTTTATTTATTTCTACGATTCGTACTCATCCTTAATTTCTCAGTTTCAAAGTAGCTTATAGATAATGTTTTACAACATGCTTTCGAAATCGCCTCTGAATTTCAACACTTAATGAGTTTTTTTTTACTTTTGGAAATTTCAAATTTTACTACTTGTATTATTTATTTCTAATACCCACTTTTTCACTTTAAAAGCTATTTTATCTACTCTAAAAACTAGAAATTTAGTTCAAAAGGCGTTAGCGAAAGGTATTAAAATTGCAAAGCAGAAGATTGTACTAGCATAAATTATGTACGTTCTGCCATAAACACAGAACACTTAGCTTAATAGTTTCATTTTGTGTGCTAAATTGGCAACAGTATTTGCCTAAACGTATTGTTTCAATTTGTAAACTAAAGTAGTGCAAATTACAGTTTTTGCTTTTAAGAACACATCCTTACTGTAACTAGCTGTAACCAATAAATACAAAATAATTTATGAAACTCACAAAAATAATTTTAAAACATCTACTTCCAAATCAAATAAAAATAAACGGTACCAGGAACTGGCACATACTTTCTCACAAACATATTTAAATTATTAAACAGATTCACGGTGACTTGTAGGGTGGGGTAGGAGAGGTGATTTTGTATTAAAGTTGTTTTCCCATAAAAATCCATAAAATAACGGAAAAACCAACTTTTCTCAAAAACGGCTCGAACGATTTTGATTAAAAATTTTACATTTTATAGTACTATAGGTCCCTAATAAACTATAAAATTTTAATCAAAATCGTTAGAGCAGTTTTTGAGATAAGTTGATTTTTCCGTTATTTTAAGGGTTTTTATGGGAAAATTACCCTTAAAAATAAAAAATTCACAAAAATGAAAAAAACGCCTGGAGATACCGTATAGTACCTCCATACCAAATTTCATCAAAATCGGACGACTGGTTTAGGCTCTAGGTCTGATAACATCCACACAGACACACATACAGACACACACACAGACATCACTCCGAAAACCACTTTTTTAGGTTCAGGGGGACCCAAAATGGATATTTCCACCAAAAACTCAAACTCGAAAATTTTGACGAATACAATACTTTCTCCATATACTATGGTATAGGGGGAGAAAGTAAAAGGCAAGCTTTTACTTGTAATTGTAGTATTAAATTGTATTATTAAACAGAATAACAGAATATTTGCCACAGTGCAGGTAGTATAAAATGTAGTGACATTAATCTTTTCGTTGTCAATATTTTATAATCATCAACAAGCTACAATATCATACTGATGTAGATATTGATTGCTTTAATCAATAACAGATCATGTTATAGCAGAATAAATCACACTATCTCTGACAAAGAAATTTAGTTTAAGTCTAAGTAGACACTATAGCCGACTTCATTTTATTACACAGTTTTTGAAGTATTAAATGTTTTATTTTCTCAATATTCTTAACTATAAAAGGTATTACAAGTTTACAACATCTTTGCTAATCAGGAGATTTCTAATTTTCTCTGCCACAAAGTAGTATATAGAGATACTGTTTATTATATTTTTGTTTTGTTTTTATAATAATTTGTATTGTTTATCTACAGTTTATAGTGTACTATGTATTGTTTTATACCACGTATTGGCATAAAGTGCATCAGTAAATTAATATTTTTTTTACTTTTGTTACATTGTCTTATGTTATAGATTTTCTTAAATTAAATCATGACTACACGTAACCTCACTGTGCCAAATTTGTACTATTGATGTACCTGGATATTATTTTCAATTTAATTTTATATGAGAATAATAATTAATTTGGTTGCAAAATATGTGTGACTTGAGCACGTAGGATTAACGAGATGGTGAAAATACAAAGCTGTTAATAACACATGTGTTTGAATTGACATTAAATTGCAATTACATATTTTTATTATTGAAATTACAAAACCGAATAAATGTTAAGTACCTCGTCTCAAAATCTAATCTATAAAATGTGAAGATTGTCAGTATCTAAAAATTGACATTTTGTTCTACCTAGAAAGGACATTATTAACATCTTGGATCACAAAAAGTACACAAAATACGATTGCTTATTGACATAATAGTGTATAGAAACATTGAATAATATTTACTTTTTGAAAATATTTGTTTAGATTCAGCTGCACCTTTGCTATTGGATCGTTCCTCCAAAGAATTGTTTTAAACATAAACTCTTTTAAGAATGTTAGTTGTAAAATTCGTTTCTTTTATCCGTGTAACATAAAACAAACCAGGGAATTGCGAGCGTTGACTCGTGAATCAAAGTTTTCATACCACCAGCAATTTTACTAAAATTACATTAATAACGGTAACACCCTAACAAGCCATATAACCGAATACTAGTAAATAATAATAACCATGGTGTGATGAAATTGTTCATCGATATATGGGTAAAAGGAGGTTTAACACACAGTTTTGCCACATGAATTACTTCAGTAAACGCTAACAACAGAGAAATGGATATCCAGAGAGCCAACTGCCATGCTAAACCTAAAAAGTGTTACGTCAAAAACAGTAATTTAACGATCAACTCTATACACAACCTCACCATTAAATCCAACAGCCATTTGTTACTAATTTAACGTTAGGACTGGGAAAAGGGAGTCATCTACTCCCTGTGGAGTAGTCGTCTGATGTGGCAAGCCTCACACTGTTTTTTTTTTACTTAAACGCGTTATACTTGTATTATTCCAGTTAGGCGTTTGTGTAGAACATCTTTTATCTGTGAAGATCCTACATTACTTTTTCAAACATGGATACCGTTGAGGTTTTCTTAGTCTAAGAAAACAAGAAAATGTGTATCTATATATTAGGCTTTAATTACAATTAACCTACACGAGATATCCCTGTGCTAAAGAGCGTAAAATTTTACATTGAAGTGCGAACTAGATTAATTGCAATAAAACAATTGATAATCAGCCAGCTTTATTTATGAATTAAATTAACCAATAAATTCGCTCTAATAGGACGCGGGAACTAATTAGGAAATAGGCGTGTTCCAAGTCAGCATAAACATATTTGAATCACAAATTCTTGGACATTGAACTTAATCAGGATTCAATGTAATCAACTAAATTAACAAAATACCTAGTGAAAAAGCCAACTTTATTTACTCGTTCTTGGTTAACTATTCTAGTTAAAAGTTGTAACGTTTTTAAATTATTTACAAATGCCATGTTAAAAGTAAACAATGATCAACGCTGTCATTTTCAGATCATTAGTGTGTATTTTCAGTTTTGAAATATGATGATATTATTTTGTCTTCTAATTGTACCTTGTAGGATCATTCATTTGTCTGCCAGGATATTCAGTGGAGTTCGGCATAGTTATAAAGTACGCTAACTAGATTATTTTCCAATCATCATAACCTAAATTATATTTCATTGTGCATTTTCAGTTAAAAATACGTTTGAAAGTCTTAACATTCAAACATGCTAGACTGTGCTTAACCTAATATTGTGTTGAGTTACTGAAGCTGATAAGCTAAATCAGATGTTTTGTCTGTTATTGTGTACAACTAGTTGCTCAAGTAATAACAATAAACATGGCTACACATCTACCAATGTAAATCCTACTTAAACCAGTTTTTGATGAAATTACTCAATTTTGATGGAATATCTCGACTTTAAGCATAATGATGCCTTATAATTGATAGATGTTTAAATAAAAGAATTGGCAATTATATTGGTTTTCTTCCTGAAATTAAGTTCAAAACTTGGTTATAATAATATATAAGTTATTTGTTTGTTAAAACTGTTAAAATACGAATTACCAACTTAAAGTAAGTCAAGATTCATGCTAACAAACTTCAAAACATGCTCAAATCTAGGCTTATTAAATTTTTAAGCCAAAAATAAACTTTATCAAATGTGTCTAAGTTTCGCTAAAAGCGCGACTTAAGCCTAAGAAATGAACCGGAAACATTGTTAGAAGTTATCACACTAAAGAATGTAATTAAGAAGATGACGGTTTCCCGGAAACTAACAATCGGTGCTGAGCTAGTTGACTGCCGACGGGATGTCTGTTGGGATTGAGGCACAACCTGATTGATTCGTGGAATGTAAAAGTAAGAGAAGACTAATAAATGTACTCTTGTTAAGATTAAAACAAAACTGTAAATCTGCGCAAAGACGACTTTAACACAAAGGAAGTTTGATTGTGGCCAAGTGGAACCATCAGACTTACAACATTTACCTAACTATCTTTGGGGAGGTAGATTAGCTCAATGGTATAGTGAGAAATATTTTTGGAAAATTAAGATTGCTTTACACACAGATAAGGATTGTGTAACATTCCAACAGATTTACAAAAACATATAAACAGTTTTTTTTATTGTTTGAGCAGCCGCGCATTGACAACTATTTTTGAGCAACTAAATTGTTGTTAGAACGAATCTTCATTTTAAAATTACAGATAGCTGACAATTTTAAAACAGCGGCTACTAAAAGGTTACGACGGGGACTATTTTTTAGGTAATGGAACTGTTTGTGGAACTGTTTTCGTTGCTCACTTCGTACAGAAGAATAATCTTTAATATATTAATGCTCTTTATTGTAGTACTTAAATACTGTGAACGTAACCCAAAAGTTCAGGCGTTTTTTAATTATTAAAATGTTTACTTTTTAATATCATTTGTGTTGTTTTATGATTTTAAACTATAGTTTCAAAGGCACAGAATATTCCTATTGCTCGGGCAAGGATGTTCCAGGCAATTTTTTTTTAACTTGATATTTCAATCATCATTATTATTATGGTAAATTATGCTCCAAATATGTTAAATATAATTGGAAACTAACATAATCTTTAACCCAGGCTTTAATTCTTTACACGCGTATTAAAAGTACAAGCACAGTCACTTGATTTTTAGTGGACATTTTTAAATAACTGGAGAATTTTAAATAAAGTCATACTGCACCTTTTGAAATGTACGTATATTTTATTTATATTTTTTGTTTGGCGTTTTTTGCCATTGGTTTTATATCTTAATATTTTTATTATTTTGTGCTACTATGAGGAGAATACCAGTGGATCGTTAGTCTAAATTAAATTTAAAAAGGTTTTCAACATAGTCCTAAAATGCTAATTCGAGAATACATTTTTAATTTCTTGTAAAAAGAATTATTTTGGAGAATACATTTTTAATTTTATGTCATTTGTATAAACATACCTCCTTTCCTTTCTTAATACTTCTGAGACTGAATTCCTTAACCCTTCTTATCAAAACTAGTCAAAGATGTATCAGGTTAAATTTCAATTTCCTACTCATAAGAACGTTACTCAGGATAGCGCAGATTATTATCTCATGCACGGAAGTCGTGACCAAAGTGTCGTACACTACAATTTAATCTATACTCATTTCACTTTCCTTAAACCTTGTTCAAATAGTCACTTTTGAACCAATTTCCCATGATATTTGAAGGAAATTAACATTTTCTCATAGTATTTAGTCAACCATTCTTTTATCTAGAGCTGTCGTCGCGTCTCACAATCTACGCTCCAATTCAGCTGGAATAAGTACCATGTTTCTGGTAATACTTCAAGTATACGTAATTGATTCTATCTAAACTTGACTTGCTATCTGTTTCATCATCAGAATACATACGAGTCGGAAACAATTTGAAAAAAAAAACTATTGATAAATCTCTGAAGAAGAGACGCAAAGAACCTTATAACTAACGTTTCGCTTGCAAAATACATGTGGCTACGAATTAGATGTTATTTAACGTTTTCTGTAAATGTAGACTATATTACATTTATTTCACTAAATTATGTTGTAAATTATCAGACAACACGATGTATATACTCAATACTATGAACTAACCAACTACAATAACCATGACGGAAAGCCATTTTAATTAAATGCGTTATTTAGTTACAAATAATATAAATGAGGTTGAATATAAAATCGTTTTGTAAGAAAAATCTATATTTTGTAACATGTACGAAGGACAAACATGATTTTTCCGTCGAAGATTTTTTAAATAACTTGGATTTACTAAATTATTATTCGTTTGAAAATTCTCTTACCTTTGCAATATAAAGATACCATTCTTTTTTGTTTTAGGCCTAAACATAGACTTCGGTGTAAAAATATTTTCTTTTGGTAAAAATTGTCTACGCCTAAGTAAGCCTATATGCGTGAAAACATAGATTTTGAGGCAGAAATTAGCTAAAATTATATCTAATACCATGGTATAAATCCACTTTTTAGAAATCTTCTGAAAATATGGGTGTACCTTTTTATAACTTCTTTTTCGTTTATACATATTTACCTATAGTGGAATTGTGAAATACGATTTCTGATAACATTAAAAATAGTCTTTTGAGATGTGTAACGACTTTCTTTTTTATTTATAATTTCGACTGCCTTGTGCCATGGACGAAATTTTACTCGAACATTGCTTTAAAAACTTGAGACTTATAGTTGCTTGGACAAAGGATATTGTACTAACCAACTTGTGCATTTGATAATTTATTATACCAAGCTAAGACCAACATCAGAGATTAGATAACGCGTCATCGTTATTATCTGTGTATACATTCTTTAATTGTATTGCATGTGTACCATATATTACCGATGTCTTTCTAAAGAATAGGTTAGGTAAGGTATTATTCACCTGCAATAATAATAGTTAATACTTGGATATGTACAGAACATTTCCATAAATGGGAAGAATTTGAACTTTGGGCCCTCCCTCCGGTTTCATTTAAGTCCAAGTGATATTTAAATGTATGCTTGTATATTTAGTAGGCAAAGCAAAGTCACGTTTCTGTCGTATGTATTACTTATTTTATCGTATTTCTTTATTTTCAGCTTTAGTATGGGTTGCAATACTATTTAGATAAGTGATCTTAAATGCAAAAACAATTAATAATTATCACAACAATTTGTCCCGTTCTCTAATCTCAAATAATTTTACATATTTAATGCAGTTCAAAGCTAATAAATATATTGTATTAATTAGTAACATTTTAGAGATTGTTTTTAGTTTAACTAGAGAAGAAATTTGATGTTTTACAATGCAGGCCTACTATTACACTATTACATCTCTACATACTGTATATAATATTGCGAGCTTAGTATTTTAGAATTCGATTTCACGTTGTACCTATCAATCTGAAGAGTAGGGTAAGACTTAAAGGTTGAGTTTAAAAATGCAGAAAATAAAAAATAATTTAAAAGAAAGTTTAGACTTACGATTAGTAAAAAAAATTATTTGCAGATTTAAAATAAGTAATTGATGGAAGATTTTAATAATTTGTATCTATTATTTAGTTTCGATTTTAATTTATTTTTGGTTTAACGTTTTTATTTCATGCCAGTTAAATTGCTGAAGACGGGGAGCAGCGAACTTGCGAAACTGTGTTGGAGGTTCCCTGCACTCCGCATTGGCTTTTGTTTGCGAATAGGCCTAAGTCATGCTGGTTCTTTTTCATTAGCCGAATTTTCGAAGAAAATAAGAGCTATTACACTCGACCCAAAATGAAAACGGTTGGTCGGAGAAGGCTAAAATTTGGTTTCTATCCGTTTCAGACCATTTGGAGACTATACCCAAAAATCATTACTTTATATATATATATATATATGTTTTATTCCCGGATTTTTAAGGGATAGTAAAAATGCTTCAAAATTTCTGATTTTTTGGTCAAAGGGCCTTAGTGCGATTCTTCAAAAGGTACTTTTTTTGTTTTTCGATCCGTTTCAAAATGGCGGAGTTATACAGTTTTTTCGTTTTTGGGTAGGAATTTGAGGGGTAGTTTTTTACCAACCTTGCTAAAAGGTAGTAAATATGCTTCAAAAATGATGAATTTTTTGTGAAAGGGTCCTTGTAGGATTTGAAAGGTACATATATTTTTATTTTTTGAATTGAAACAAAATGGCGGCCTATTTGTAGTAAACCCAAAGTGGCAAAGTTAGAGCGAGGAAATTGCATGATATCTCCCTCTCATAAGCCCAAGTTCAATTTGTGAGTTATATGAGTCGAAAGGCAATTAAATTTACTATAACCTTGTGTAAAGGTGTTTTAGGGACACCTCCTGGAACAAGGAACAAAACTCATATAAAGATCCCAATAATCGACTTTTTCGCTATTTTTATACGTTAATTGCGCATTTTCGCCCACTCATAAGCCCGAGTACATATTGTGAGTTATACCATTCAAAAGACAATTAAATTAACTATAATCCTGTGTAAAGGTGTTTTAGGTACACCTCCCGGAACAAGGAACAAAACTCATATAAAGATCCCGATAATTGACTTTTTCACTATTCTTGTACGTTAATTGCGCATTTTAGCCCACTCATAAGCCCGAGTACATATTGTGAGTTATACCATTCAAAAGAAAATTAAATTTACTATAATCCTGTGTAAAGGTGTTTTAGGTACACCTCCCGGAACAAGGAACAAAACTCATATAAAAGTCCCAAAAATCTACTTTTTCACTATTCGTGTAAGTTAATTGCGTATTGTCGCCCACTTATAAGCCCGAGTACATATTGTGAGTTATACGATTCGAACAACAATTAAGTGTACTATAATCCTGTATAAAGGTGTTTTTGGTACACCTTCCGGAACAAGGAACAAAATTCATATAAAGGTCCCAATAATTGACTTTATCACTATTCGTGTACGATAATTGCGCATTTTCGCCCAATCATAAGCCCGAGTACATATTGTGATTTATTCCTTTCAAAAGGCAATTAAATTTACTATAATCCTGTGTAAAGGCGTTTTAGGTGCACCTCCTGGAATAAGGAACAATACTCATATAAAAATCCCAATAATTGACTTTTTGACTATTCGTGTAAGTTAATTGCGCATTTTCGCCCACTCATTAGCACGAGTACATATTGTGAGGTATACCTTTCAAAAGGTAATTAAATTTACTGTAATCCTGTGTAAAGGTGTTTTAGATACACCTTCCGGAACAAGGAACAAAATTCATATAATTTTCCCAATAATCAACTTTTTCACTATTCGCCCACTCATTAGCCCGAGTACATATTGTGAGTTATACCATTCGAAAGAGAATTAAATGGTATACATCTTCTCACATACAATGAAGAACACTCTACTCACACACATTCATAGACAAATATATTAACAGTGAAGAACACTATAATATGGTCATGGTCATGTATCTATATAACCACCAAAGGTCTCTTCCTGAAGCAGAATGTTTATATGTTTTAGGAACAGTGAATCAGCCGCAATGCAACAAAGTGTTTATTTGTATGCATTTTATTAGAATATAGAATTATGTATTTTATTTTGTTTATGATGTATGTATTTGGAAGTATTAAAAGTTTGTACCAATATAGATTACAGTTTTTTTATGATCATGCTTTATTTTATTATATTACACAATATTATCAACTTACAAACAGCCATGGGACATACATACTGAAGAGATGGTGAATTAAAAGTTTGCATCACACAGTTTGAAACTTAATAGTCTTTTCCATTAAAATCAGTTAGCAAAAACTTAATTTAATTGAAAACCTTGCATGAAATATGAATAAAATAAATAACTATTAAATTTACTTGTTTTAAAATTAGTTATTCCGTGGTAAAAATTCGGCTATAGTAATGCGGCATTGCTGCTTACGCTTTTTTTGTTTGTTATTACTCCTGCATTTATACATTTAATATTACTAACCATTTTAACTGTGAGGTATCGCCTTTGTTAAAACAAATTATAAATATCTGTGTGGAGGAAAGCAGGAAGTTGAGGCGCGATATGATTTATAAAAAGTATATATAGTTTATTCAATAAATTGTCACTACAACATCATTACAGTAAAGCTATAAAATATTTGTTTAAAAAAAATACAATTTACCGGTTTATTATCCGTTGTTGAAGTGGAGAAAGGCACCGAGTGAAAAACAAACGAAAACATCTGAACGGAAACATTTAACCATTTCGTTGAAATTCAAAAATAACAGAATATAAGTAATAACAGTTTAGGTTCAATTTTCAATTTTATTCCATTTTTACGAAGAAATGATCAAATAGGAGATGGTGAACAGAGCCTTAAATTGTATTTATAAAATGTCTGTACCATTAATATTTTATGTCAACTGACAGTATTTATTAATTAAAATAATAAACGGAACAATAATAAATAGTACACTTCAATCTAAACTAAAAAGATATAATAATAAAATAAGAAAAACATAATATAAAGAATACTAGGCTAATTCTACAGTAATCACACCCAAACAAAACATTTACCATTGCATAAAATTTGTTTCCCTTTTCTCTCTATGTTTTTACAAATATAAACGAAGTAATATAAATGATATTTTTAACTTAAATCTTTAGAAGAAAATTTTAAGTAAATACTGTTTACTATTTTCTATATTTTTTAAAAAGGTGTAATTTATTGTAGTATACTCTTCAGCTTTGCCTCTGTGGTCATAAATAGTATTTAAAGGAGTCAATACAATAACTGGCGGAAATAAATTATACATTGTACAGAACAACTTAGGCAGATAAGCAAAATGTAGTTTTACACTGTTAATAAAGGATTCCCTATAGCTATATTTAAATTATATATATACTCGTATAATATAATATGTTTTTTCTTCTTGAAATACTAGCTACAGTAATTTCGATAATAGGCGGGGAATGGGGGCTTCAGCATCATATTTTGAAATATCTTGGAAACTAAGTATCTTATAGCAATGAATACAGAATACTGTAGTATTCTGTATTCATTGCTTATAGTTTATCCTATTAAACGTTTTGATATCCTCAAATATAGCCCTTTAAACGATACTTTTCATGACAATAGTATGAAATGTTTATTTTACCCAACTTTAGCTCCTTAATTCATATCGAACTGTATTAAAGTCAAAATGATTGTAATATTTGTGGGTTAGCATGATTTGTAATCGTATCAAATTCCATTGCAATATTTTTCCGTCCCAGAAAATCGGCTGGAACATAGGATAAATGAGTAATCCTATAATGCTTCCGTTTCTTCATTTTACTTTCTCACTATACTATAGTATAGAGAAAGTATAGTGATCGTAAAAAAAATCGATGTTGAGATTTTTGTGGAAATATCCGTTTTGGGACCCCATGAGTCCAAAAAGTGGTTTTTACAAAATGTCTGTCTGTATGTATGTCTGTATGTATTCAAAGCTAGAGAGAAAACTATTCGATCGATTTGATAAAATTTGGCTTATTTGTAGCCTTTAATGTACCCTACCATATACAAAAAACCGCATCTTTCTTAAAATTCTCGTTTAGCTAATAATAATAATAATAATAACTGATTTTGGGGGGGGTTTGGCCATAAAGGGGGTTGTTTTTAAAAAAAATTCAAAAACGTTTTTTGTGCATATACACATGCCTAATTGACGTTTGGTGCAAATTTGTTCAAAATCGATCGAATAGTTTTCTCTTTAGATACTAATAATAATATTTATTAGGTAATCTCCTACTCTGATAAAAAATTACCTCTCCTACCCCACCCTACAAGTCACACTGAATCTGTTTAATAATTTAAATATGTTTGTGAGAAAGTATGTGCCAGTTCCTGGTACCGTTTATTGGATATGGAGCCATAAAGATTAGATACAATAAAATGGTATTTAAGATAAAACTCTTTAGTTTCTCCGTTTGTCCAAAACATCTCAGGATGGTAATACAAAAAAAAAGAAAGAATTTTAATTATGTTATTAAAAAACTTCATGAGTGGACAAACTTAATTATTCACATAGTAAGGATAATTTGACTTTATAAAGCATAAAACTAAAACAAACTCAACATAATTACATTCATTTTAAATTAAAACTTACAACAGGCTTTTTAGATTCTCAATGAAGAATACATTAAAATAAATATAGTTTAAAAAACTAAAAAACACGCTTTTAGAGCATA
>JAGFPH010000108.1:678585-709702 GCA_018207615.1 Philaenus spumarius | reverse complement strand
TTTAACCCTGCGCCACTCTGCTCCCCATAACACAGCAGTTTCTATTTGTGGTATAAACTTAGTTTTTTTTTATTTAATATAGTTACACCAGAGTAGGTTGCAGCACAAGTAAACCGAACGCTAGTAACTAGATTCGAATTTAATGCACCTTTGTGGGATTGGACGAGATCATTTAACCCTGTGCCACTCTGCTCCCCATAACAGCAGTTTCTATTTGTGGTATAAACTTAGTTTTTTTTATTTAATATAGTTACACCAGAGTAGGTTGCAGCACAAGTAAACCGAACGCTAGTAACTAGATTAGAATTTAATGCACCTTTGTGGGATTGGACGAGATCATTTAACCCTGTGCCACTCTGCTCCTCATAACACAGCAGTTTCTATTTGAAGTGGCTTCAGTATAATCAAAGCTTTTCCTAATCACCTTTCTTTTCCAGCTTGCCAGTTATCTAACATCTCGAAATAACATACACATCATCAAACGCCATATTAACAACCTAATTACATTGTTTTCTAGGAAGCTGGCATTTAATGTATTTATTTTTTTAATATGAAACCAAAAGTTTTTCAAATAAGATAAATGTCCAAAATGTTACTGAACCTATAAACTTCTTTCTACTTAGTTTTTAGTCAACTACTGTATTTTCTTTTGATCTCATAAATAATGTTGTTAGAATGGCAACACTTATATTAGAATCTTAATTTCTTTCGCTTTTATGTATTTTTTAGGGTTCGTATCTTATCACATCCATTCTTTTCGTTAGATTTATTTTCTTGGTATGCTTGCGCTGTGTGGTTTGTCATCAGTCACCTGACCAATGTGTTGTGTGAATGAGTTTAGTGTATTCTTGTAACCTTCTTGTTTTATTCATATCATTTTGGTAAAATTTCCGGACATTCCTTGTCAAACTCGCACGTCTCCACTTTATAATTTATTTTGCAAATGTTCTTAATATATATACATTGTGTAACTATTTTGTGGGCTGCAGTAGTTGTTTTTAAAGGTCTGCACCTTAGAAAAAATCCTTTCTTATTTTAGGCTACATAATCACTTCGCCTGTCTGCTTGTCTCGGTAAGCACAATCATAAATCATACTATCCCTAATTTATTCCAATAATCATAACAAAAATAACAATTAATAAATAGTTACTTACTCTTTTTGGCGAGACAACGTACCCCATACAAGTGAATCTTTGTTTATGTTTCATGTTGGATACGTTATATGGATATCAATTCTTTGTTTGTTTTTAATATATGTTTTTCAAAATAATCCCGGAAATGTTGCTTAAAACCTCTTCCCAGTGTCTTTTCCGAAAGTACTGTAGCTAAATTTTCAAAAGAATTACTGGTCTTAATGATACTTTACATTTTATAAGTGAAACAAATATGATTTAGTACAATATTGTGATTAGCCATGTATAATTTGTTGAAGTTAGTTCGGTTTATTGAGTGTTTGAAGTGTTGATGCGTTGTTGCTATTATCATTTATGAAAAACGTTTAGGACAGCTGTTGGTACTAATCTAATGGTGTACGAGTCGCAACCGCTATTAAAACATTCATTTATTGTTTGATTGTGTATATAGTTATTTCTCTGCAAATACAATTACATATTTTTATTGAAGTTGAATCATGTTTCAACTTTTTTTAGCTTTTATAGTATTACGAAATAAAAGTTAGATAACAGTTTACGACTCCCTAACTTAATGTAATTTAAACATTTGTTTACGTTTAGATGCAGGTTAATATTACACTGAACAGTAAGTTGTGATTTCCTGCGTTAGTGATCGTTATGTTGTTACGGAGTTGTTATTTATGCTTAATCACATGATATCACACAGTCGCTTAATGACTTTATGTCATAATTCATCCGGATGTAAATTGCCTTATTATAAATGTAATTTGAATGAATCAGCTTCTCAGGATATTTTGATGTATCAAGGTTTTTTACATAATAATAACTTGATATTATGCGTGGGAGGAAAAATAGTTCTTAGGTTTTTACTATGTCTTTTTACACGTGAGATAGTGATGTTTGTGTGGTAGTGCACAATACGATCAAATCTTTCGGGAAAAGCTAGTAGTATATATACACGATTTTGCAATAGGTTAAACAAGTGCCTCCATTGATAATCGGTCAAAGTTTTAGTCAGATGAACCGTGTAAAATCTTTATTAAAACTCATTCGCGCTGTTTTACCCCTCTTCCTCATAAATTTGCTAATGATATGGAATTTATAATATAAAGGGCCGCCATACAAGTTACATACGCCATTGAAACCGTTCAAAAGATACACGGGGGGTACAAAAAGTGTAAATTGTTCTACTGACTCACTCATCAATATTATGAAGCACTTCCCTTGGACGTGGAAACGCGACATATGGCATGATGGTGTCTTATGGCACAAATTGAATTTTTTAAAAAGGTGAAAAATCAACTGGGAAAATGTAAAAAAAACAGGGCGGAGTCATTATCAAAAAAATGTCGGCCCATTAAATGAAGTGAGATCGGAAATATAGCCCGAGTACTTTGAACAGCAGAATACAGTTTTTGTTATTAAATCATTGGGCATTTTGATTTTAATATTGAAACCGCTTTCAATGTTACATTGTAGATTTTTTTCTTATGAATCCCTTTAGGATAAAACGTATCAAGTTGAAAATGATTTCTATAGTTGAATCAGTTCAAGTTTTCAATTAAATAGATTAAGGTATGAGAGTGGCTAAGCAGAAGAAGATGATGTAACATTTTAAATTGTAAACTTATATTGCTCGTCAAAGGACCCATCCATATTTTCGATCTAAACTATTTGTATATTCCGATACTTTTTGAATATGCACTTGGCCTTGTTTTTCACATTTATGTTTTTGTTAAATATGATATTTTACTAGGAATGTGGTATTTCAATTGCGTATTTCTCTCAACAAAACTATTGAAAAAGATCCATCTTAATAAAAGTGTGGGAAAGCTTTGTTTCGAAAAACGGTGCAAAGAAATTCTAAAATACAGTACACAATTGGTGCTGACAAATTTTTAAAATCTCAACAGATCTGTTTCTTCTTTAGAGTAAACGTGTAAACCGTTGTAAAACTCACAAAAAGTAGAAAACACAATTTTTTAGGCTTTCTAAAACATAGAAGGAATCATTGCCGCCATTTTGAAATAGAGAGATGACTAAAGTTTAAACACAAACAATGTTCAGCTAAAACCTTGTGAAAAAATGTCGTAGTGGACATTGATTAAAAGCTTATTATACCATTAACAATGTTTGACATTTAGGTTTCTGACAATAAAACCGTTCAGTGTTAATACAAAAATGAAAATTGTGTTTGTTTAGGAGCAGTCATTTATAAAACGCTATGATAAAGCTAGTCACAATTTTTTTTCAATATTATTACTTTTTAAAGTCTTTTGAAATGATTTAAAACTTGACCTATGTTACAGTATTTGAAATTTCTTCGAAAACTAGCCGCGCACTCTCACAATATGCCTTTTGGGGCACTGGGTAGTTTGAAAAATAATCCCCGAGAGGCTTTTGGTGCGAATTAGCGGGGTTTGTTTCGTAAGTCTGCTATGATCCGTTTACTCGCGTTATGTACTGCCCGGATGATATGTTTTACTCTGTATAGTGACGGTTTTATACCCATAAAAAGAATGGGTTAAAACGGTAAACACAAGCCAAATGGGTTTTTATGTTTGTTGCTTCATAAAGTAATTACACCTACGACCTATTTGGACGACCTATTTGAGTACACTTTCGACCAATTTAATAGAGTTTGGCTGTGTTTAATGTCAGGAACATAAAGAAATAGTACAAAATCTAACATTATGAAATTATAAAGATGATTCAACTTAGTTTCATTTACATACTCTTTTTGAGTTTCATTTGTATAAACATAGTGTTACTGTAATTTAAAGATTTTATTTTAACCTAACAAATTAGTTAAGACGTAAACGTCTTTCTACTATATTATGGTAATACTTTGCTTACATGTTTTATAGCAAGTTCTATTGTTAGGCCTTCACAAGTGTGTAATTTGTTTGACATTTATTACGTCTTCGTGTGCCTGAATATTGTTATAAGAGAAACATATTGCTGAAACTCATAAAACTGGTTAAACACTTTTTTTACTTCTTTGATATTACTAGCAAGAGATGAGTCGGTATAAGGATACTTTTACTTTAGTTTGTAAAGACATCATATTGTCATGGAGACTGACTGATGCTATGTTAATTGAGACCAGAGACTCGTAACAGAGAAGAATAATTCAGCTCTGAATTTAGTTAAATAATAAGTCAATTATAATTATAAAATATTAATTTAGAATCAATAAGTGTGCAATTGATTTGATGTATTATAAAAAAACCAAGTGGTGTATTATTTTAAACATGAAGTATACTTCCGCTGAGGATATATACCTTGAAATGTTCACACTAGTCTTTAGGATTTATCTGAAAACAAAATTTAGAATTACCATACCACATTCTGCTCTAGTTGTTGTTCTCTGAAACTGTTTAAAGTTGGTCGGAAACTCTAAAAGAACTATGGAATTTCATAAAATTAACTATTCTACAGCATTTAAATCGCGATTGCCCTTTATGTTGTCTAATCAAGTTATCTGACTAAAATAGGCATAGTAGTATTAACCTAATGTGTCATTTTCGTGTCGCGATTGAGCCAGTTTCAAGCTTAATCTTTGATATTTATAACGAGTTTTATATTCTTGGAGCAAATTGCTTTCTGACTAAACACTACCTAAGACATTATTATCGATTAGACAATAAATTATAAACATACATTATACATTAATTAATTATAACTTTGTTTTACTTATGCATTTCTGGGAAACTTTGATGCCGAAAGAATTTTGTCTATATGATTTTAAATGTCAAATTATAAATTAGTAGCATTACATTTTCATTTAAACGTATTTTCAAAACATGTTGCCATTCGAAAATATTTGTAAGTAATGGTAGCCTATCTGAAAAATTATTCATAGTTTTAAAGAATAAACGAATTTTAACAAAATAAATTTAGCTTGGTTATAGAAAAGTATTTCACATGGATAATAAACGGTAACAGAAACTGGCACATACTTTCTCACAAACATATTTACATTATTAGTCCAGTCAAATTGTGTTTTTCGCAAGAAAGTTTTGGGGTAGTTTTGGTTTCTTCCATTTTATATGTTTATTGGAGTGCTGAATCCGAATCTGAGATTTGCCTACAAAATTTCGTGACGCATCATTGAAAAAAATGCAAAAACATGTAAAAAATCACGAGTTTTTTCGGTGTTTTGCTTTTAGCTCGAAAACTATCAACTTTTCGTAAATAAGCTTCCTATTAAAAAAGAATGTACATAAAATTTACTAAAAATTTCATTCCATAAGTAATTTTCTTCGACGAACCGATCGGGCGCAAGCGCTAATTGAAATTGGCGTATTTCGCCGGTCTCCCCAAAAACCCACATTTTCCACTCCAAAACTTTAATTTAACATATTAAACGTTGTCAATTAGTGAATTCCTTCCTGTTCTCTGCATATACCTTATTTAGATCTTATATGTGAAGGTACAAATAATTTTGTTCAAAATTTAAATATAAAAATGTTCAATTTATATATGAAGTCCGAAATTTTACAAATTTAGTTACACAAAGTTGGAATTATAAAAACCGTACATTTTAACAAAAAATTTCAAGACACCTTTTTTGTAGCCCTTTTGATTCCCTATCGGATGGTGTAATTGTCAATACAATCGGATGAAGGATAATAGTTAAGTTACGTGTAATAACTAGTTTTTTCAACCCGGCATCCTATACCAACACAGTAAACAGCAATATTGTATGTACATTTGCTGTTATTATCTTTAATGTTACACATTACATAATTTTAGCTTTATAGCTTGTAGGAAGTTAGTTTAATTTATATTTATTGTACAGGTTTAGGAATCACATCCAAATGTGAATCTAAACCATCCAGGGACCCACTCAAACCTACACAAAAAATGTCATCATTATTTAGTCCTGCCGTTTAGAAGGAGTACAGTGATATAATATGTATAAACATTATTTGAAGCCACAATCTACAGAAAATAAGGTTTGTGTACGTCCCATGACATAACCATGGCTTTGATTATATACGTAATCGGTTTAAAGGAAATGGGTTGACCTTGAATAATAAATTATATCTTTGAAAATGTAAATAATGTCAGTAGGCCAATATTTTCAAAATAATTAAATTATTTGTTTATGATTAAATTTTTTACATGAATTTGAATTAATAGTGTTATCACACTAGTTACTATGTAGCAAATAAATATATATAGTACTGTACTTATTTTAAAGCAAATATAAGGTTTTCTTTTTTTATGTCTGTAAGCTAAAAATATTACGTAATTAAAATAATTCGATCACGCAGCTGAACCGCTGACGAGATTTGAGCGAATTTCCAAAATTAAGTTAATATGTTTTAGGATATAATCAACAATGTATTTTGTAAATTGGTTTACTCACGAAGATGCTCAATAGCTGCCTGCGTGTATGAAATATATGAGTAGAATTTGTTTACATCTCCAGTCCCGGCTACTCACGCGCTGCTTTGTTCCGCTCGCAGTGGAAAAACGGAATATGGACTCGCAGCTGACAAACTCGCTTCGCCTTAATCAGAAGCTGCCCCAATGGTAACATCCCCCCACCTGTATTTGAATCGGGCAATTTGATGGAATTTTACGTTTTGATCGGTATCTGAGGAACCAGATGGGCTATATAGGCTAAGGTCGTGTAAAAAAACGAAATGTGCAGAATTATCTCATATAACATTTTTAATGACACCCCAACAAGTGCTCTGAGGACCATGATCGGTGCTCATTGATTCCCGACCATAGGTCTCACCATAAGAGTCACTGCAATAGTTCATCTTTTCTTTGGGAATTCCCTAATCAACTCATATAAAAGTAAGTATACGTCCGTAAATACGTACATACATACATATCTACGGACGGACGTGAGTAACAATATAATATAACAGCTGATTTCACCCATCATCTGTAATACTAAAACAAAACCCACCCATCATCTGTAATACTAAAACAAAACCTAGCGTAGCTTATACTTAGGGGGTTATGTTTACAATTTCAATCAATATAAATCTTGTGAAGTTTATTTTTTTTTAATTTGAGTTTACGAACTAATGTAGAACTTTATAATACGTTATAAGATTTATTTTGAAGTTATAAAATGAATATAAATACAACCTTTTATTATCAATATGTTCATTTATACAAGTTTAAAGAAGAGACATATTCGTTTAACTTAGGAAACATCCGTATATCTTCGTATATAACTTACTAGCTGACCCGTACGGCGTTGCCCGTGGTGGTTGGTATTTTCAGTCTTTTAACGTAATTGTATTGTTTTTAAGTGTTCAGTCAGTGAGTGGTATTTGGTTTTTATATATATAGAATATAGATCTTAAATAATAAAAGATCTGAAAATATGGTTTTAGTAACTTTGATCCCCCCAAACCCCTAATAAAATTTCGAAATTTTTCATACCCTTTCTTAGTGAGCACCTATGGCCCTAGAGGAAGCTACACACCAAATTTCATTCCAATCTGTTCGGTAATTTTGGAGAAATCGTGATTTAGTAATTTTTACCCCCCAAACTACCTACAATTTCCAATTTTTTAAAACCCTTTTTTAGTGAACACTTATGGCCCTAGAGGAAGCTACATACCAAATTTCATTCTAATCTGTTCGGTAATTTTGAAGAAATCTGATTTAGTCATTTTTACCCCCCAAACCCCCCTAAAATTTAGATTTTTTTAAAACCCTGTTTTAGTGAAAACTTACGGCCCTAGAGGAAGCTACATACCAAATTTCATCCCAAACCGTTCGGTAGTTTTGAAGAAATCGTGATTTAATAACTTTGATCGCCCCCAAACCCCCCTAAAATTTTAAAAATTTTCAAACCCTTTCTTAGTGAGCACCTATGGCCCTAGAGTCGCCCTAGAGGAAGCTACATACCAAATTTCATTTCAATCCGTTCGGTAGTTTTTGAGAAATCGTGATGAGTGAGTGAGTAATATTTCGCTTTTATATATATAGATAAACATATTCGATTATTGTCTTCAATGTAATATTAATTACTTCTAAATCATTTGATCTATCTAATATGAAGCTAGAAAGCAATTAAAAGACAAAATTTTTATCTTTATTTTTATTTAGATAATATACAATAATGAAAATAAATACAAAATTTTAACAAATATGCCTACAGTTTTAGAATCGTTATAATTGTACACATTTACCGAGTTAAACATCCCTCTCTGATGTGTATCTAATTAATCTGCCTGTGCTTTTTCACGGGGGCTTACAAGTAACTAAATACTATCGTGTAACATTAAATAAAACGAATTTTAATTCTTAATATTTTTACAAGTTGATTCATAAAATTGAATCGCCCTTCTCTTGAAAACACCCGTTGTTGAGACTGTTTACAATATTTTAGAAACAATTTCATTAAAAATTTTAGAAACTGAAGTATTTACTCCTGAAATATTAGTACTATTCCTTTAATATATTGTTGTTGTAATTGTTATTCCGGCTTCGTAGAATTGAAATCTACAGACAGAACGTACTTCTTACTCAGCGTGGAAAGATTTCTGAGAAATAACGCATTGTTGATTAACGTAACGCTCTGAATAACTTGTTTCGAAGTAAAGCACGCAAGGTTTTGGCAAACTGTTGTCATTTATACTACGTACAGCCTTATCTACTTTTGCCACATTACAAGTGTTTTGATTCGTTGCATTGTTGTTTCTGACAACTATTTTTCTGCTTTTAATTTTCATATTTATATTGAGACCTTTGGGTCAAACACTTTTCTCAGTATTAGTATATTCATTTTTGGCCTAGTTTAAATTATGAAATAACATTTATATAAAATACTGTGGTTGAATGAAGCTATGATTTTATAAGTAAAAGATTTAAAGTTAAACAAAATATATTCTTTTATTTATTTTTAAACATTGTGCATTTGCCCAATCATTTCTGGAATGTGTCTTCTTTTCATACCTAATTCAAAGTATTCATATATATAGAACAATTTAAAATATTGGAGAAGTATTAATGTAAACAGTTCATTATACTTCTATCAAAGCAAACACAGTGAACACAATGGCATCCGAGTATTTAATATATTTTCCCCAAGTTCTACCAATTTCCACGGAGTATCATATTTGGGCGATCTACTTAGGTAAAATAGTATAAATATCTTTTTGTACGTAAGTGTATATTTGCAACTATTTGTGTCATAAACTGAAATTAATACTTCGTCTCGTGCCCGAGTTTCACTTGACTTACAACGTGAAAACTCGTTTCCATTTTTGGAAATGAGCTAAATAAACTTAACGAGCTGTTACAGTTTTAATAAAATCGGCAGCTTGGGAGGTCTTCCGTGGTGTTAATAATTACGTGTTTATGATTGCAAACTACCGCGCACCGATCTGATTTACAGCTGTAATGGCGCTTTATGGGGTTCTTTATGTTAAAATCGATATAGCAATAATTCTTTTGCTGGAGAACTGGTTTTGTACGGCTACTTGCAAAGCTTGTCTACGATAAGACTCGATTAACTTCGTTTGAGAAGATTATTTTAAATACATTTTTATTTAATATTTACTAGTATTACTTTCAATTGTTGTAAATTATTTTAAAACCATTTAATCAGTTTTTAAATTTGAATTTATATAATAAAACGCTTGAAATTGTGGACTGTAAAGAACCCACGTGCCTACATTTTATTAAGACTAGCAAATGCGTGTATGATTTTTGTGAATTTGTAAACTCTGTTTGTCTGAACTTTTTAGCGTACTACTTCAGAAAGTAAGTGAACTATTAAAATATAATTCATTATAATTGTGGGATCAGATATCTTCACATATTTGAGGAGAGCGACGACATTGCGTAGATCGTTTGTAATAAATAGCGTAAATACACGAAGTCGAAAACAATTTAAACATAAATAGAAATTGCTTATGGAGTGTTGATTTTATTTATGAAAATAATAAAAACAGTGCTTCAATTTTTGTTTATTTTAAAGAAAGTGAAGCTATCTACTGAATTATAATATCGAGCGACCTGATTACAAAGACTATTAAAATAATATTACTACGTTAGTACTAATAGTATTATTAGTAATAATATACTGATTTCTATAGAGCAGAAAAAACCTAATTTATTGTTTAATGTTTGTTCGAAATTAAAATCGCATTAGAAATAATATGATTAACTGTCGGAACTTTGCAGCTAAAGTTTAACAGTTCTGTAGCGTTATTAGAACTTACATAATTTACAGTGCTATTATATCGGATTCAAACTTGTGTGAAAATAAAAAACGAGTTTTTTATACACGATGATTTAGTAATAATGTTTACGACCGCCAACTGATACCCCACCAGCAATGCAACAAGCCATGTCTGTTGTTATTGGATTCGGTATATTGAGCATGAGCATTATGTTGGTCTTGATTTACGTAGTTTCATAAACCTTTAAAGTTTGTCTTTAATGTTGTTTATTTATCAATAGTTTATTAATAAGATTTAGTTAGTCTTTACTGTTAGAGTTGTTCTTATTTATTTTAAAGGTTCATTTAGTTTTAGATGCATTTTATTTCATGTATTTTTAGATAAGTTTGTTTATTAAATATTCTCTGTTCGCTTGGAACAGGTTTAGCAAGCCGAAATAACTAAATTGTTTATCAAGTTATGATACTTTATGTGCACAGTAATGTCTTTCTTCAGCCTTCCAACCACAACTAATTATTCATGCATTAGAATCTCTCAGGGCACGTCTCCTTGTTTTTAAACTTAAATTTTTCACGCAGTATACTTTAACGACGCCTTTCAACTGCCTGCCTACATGTCTTCATAATTAGAAATACCGAATAACAAAACAAACAAAAAAGAATACGCTTATGGCTGAATGCCGCACCAAGACAACACATGTTTAATGTAATAGCTGACAAATATAGCACATTTACCCACTTAACAGAAATAAGATCTCTAACTTGTTTTTAAATTACAAAAGTCTCGATTATTACCAAAATACACAAGTTTTCTCTATTTCGGTTAAATTTAAGTAAGGTCAGACAAGTTTTAGTGTTTCCTAAATAAGGCAGATGACGTTCAACAGCAGACTTAACTATGGAAGGTTTACTGTTTTATGGTCAAGCTTGCGATATTTATGGCGTACTATTAACTCTTTGTTCGTGAAAGTACTTTTTGTAAAGCAGAATTGTAAATTGTTTACTCTTATTGTATCCGATTAAACCTAACCGTGAATAAACTAACGGAATTATTAAACTAGATATTATAGTGTGTAATAAGTAGAATAAAACTGTATTTAAGGAAAAGCTGTTATTTTAGCAAATTGTTTTCTTCTAATTCTGTTAAAACTGTGCAAATCGGAACATTTTCATTAGAATTTTTTTAAGAGCAATATAAAAGTATTAGGTCTCTACTACAGAAACAAATTTGTTGATCGCCCGTAATAGTAAAATTACAATTTTAACACATTACCGTGATAATGTGATAATAATCTAAAGATTTGTATTGATTGTTTAGAAGAATGCTTTTTCAATGAAGTTATTTTTCTGGATAAAAAAGTCCGATTCAATATTTGTACATGCAATTATTATTAGCAATCTACTATAATTAAATTATATTGTATAAAGAGATGCAGTTTTTAAGTATGTTTATTGCGATTTAACTCGAAACCTACTGATCCTATTTGTATGGCACTTTCACTGTTGTGTTTAGTCAAGAAATGTTGAAATTGTGTAAGCTTACTTACTTTTTAAAGTTCGTTTTTTATTATATATTTGAGTGTTTAAAAACACAAAACATATGTTTGCCGATTACTTTCCCTTTAAAAGATTATCGACGGGGTTTCTTTTTAACTTTCTTTTTAAATTTCAACTGCTAAATAGTTGAACAGTTTCTGAAGTGTCATTTGAAAGCCAACATTTCCTCCTTCAAAGTTAATTGCTGCAGTTATGGTACCGCTATACATAAATAGTTTGGGCAAATGAAATGATAGAAATACAAGTTTTCAGTTTCAGATAAATAAAAACCAAAACATTTCAGGAACTAAAACTTACATTTTAAAAATTATTCCTAAATTTTTAAGTCTATATTTATATAGATTATTCTTGCAAAAGTCATTGTTCTATCTCAATTAGTTTTGAGTTGTTGGAATTTTTTATAATAACAAATTAAACTTGCGGGAATCGCGAGATTTCTAAATAAACCACTTCTATTTTTCTTCAGTGACATTAACCTACATCAATAAAATTTCTAGTTTACTTCACTGACTTTATTATAACAATGGTTGGGCAATATATTGTAGGTATTATGCCTAAAATATTTAATAATTTCAGAGCATAATATATGTGTCTATATGTAAAAAATGACATTTACAGAACTTAAGTAGAGGATATAAGACTGAGCAGTAATTGAAAAAATGAAAAGGTTTTGAGAAAAAATCCGCCAATTGTACGCTGGCTATGCCATTAAAGATAAACCAAAACAGTTGGTCTAGTATGCTGAAAAGATGTTAGCAACGTATAAGACTTGCAGAAATTCTGCGAGAACATGTGTCTATCGTTACGGTAAATCCCATTTTTAGAGACATTTTTTTGAAGTTGTTTCTTTTTAGCTTAAATAAGAATATAGCCTAAGCTGCGACGTACTAGCGATATGTAAAATAATTGTCACGAACGTATTCCTCTATTAGTGTTTATTCATTTAGGTAGGCCGCGTTATTACTTTTTATATATTTTTAGGATGGATTGTACTTTGTTATTTTACCACTGCGTACCAAGGGTTTTTTATTTTCCATGAAAAGCGTACCAAATTTTTATTTTTCCAGGATTAGCGTACCGATGGGTTTTAAATATCCAGGAGAGCTTAGTGAGGGTTTCTTATTTAACAGGAAATGCTTAGCGTGGTTTTTAATTTTACAGGAAAACAGTAACGAGGATTTTTAATTTTACAGAAACAACGCAATGAAGGTTTTTAATTTTCTAGGATTAGTGGACCGAGGGTTTTTAAGTGTACAGGAAAAGCGTAATGATAATTTTTGATTCTCCAGAAACAGCGTAACGAGGGTTTTTAATTTTCCAGGAATAATGTGCCGAGGGATTTTAATTTTTCAGGAATAGTGTACCGAGGGATTTTAATTTTTCAGGAATAGTGTACCGAGGGATTTTAATTTTTCAGGAAGAATGTAACGAGGGCCTCAAATTTTAGATAAAGAACATATTGAGGGTTTTTAATTTTCCAGGAGAAGCGTAACAAGGGTTTTAATTTTACAGAAAAAGCGTCAGGAACAGCGTAACGAGGGTTTTAAATTTTCTTGGAAGATCGTAGCTAGGGTTTTTATTTTGCAGGAAAAGCAAAGAGAAATGTTTTAGATATTCAGTAAAAGCGTACTGCTGGAAATTTTATCAGTGGGGTCTAATTTTCCAGGAATAGCGTAGCAAGAGGTTTTCGATTTTTATGGAATGCTTAACAAGGGTTGTAATTTTTAACACAGGTGAGCACGTTATCAATATAAGCTCTTTGCACAGATTTAATTTTGTTTAAATGTAAACTGACTCATTAGAGCCAGCTCAAGAAATTGCTTCTAGTGCATCACGCATGCTATTAGTGTAGCAGGTGTTATAAACTCTTAGAAGTGGACGTTTTAAATTTTACTTTGTTACATAAACATACATTAAACACGATAACAAACCGAGGTTCTGAGAACAGTAAGTCCAGAAGGCACATTTCTCAGGAATTGTTCGACTTATTTTGTGCTTTGCTTTAACTGTGTCCACTTTCTTATTTTTTTTATTTATTTATTCTCTGGCATGTGCGCAGTTTTAGACTGTAACGTGATATCACGAAAGCGATCTGTTGAGCATCTAAAGTTTTTCATAATTAAATTGTTTTAATCAAATTATACTACCCTAAAACAAATTCTAGTCCCATTAGACTGTTGTGCTATGACTTGTCAACATAATAATATACATCATTGTTTGGTGTTTTCCTCTTTTTCAAAACAAGTTTCATTCGAGCTTTTAGAACACAGTTTGCCAGTATCAAAGGTATATTTTCGTGTTCTCGAGTGATTTTATATACTAGGCCTTTATATCAACAATAATGTACAGAAGCTGATTTCAATAGAATAGAAAAATCTATGATTATTATCAATACTTTTTAAAAATATTTTGCATTAAAAAGGGAGAGGATTGAGTTTTTTTTTTAAACGATTGAGGCGCTCCACAAATAACGTTTATTATTTTGAACACTAAATTAAAACGATGAAATTGTTGGCTATATTTCATTTGAATATACTTTTACAGATGTTGTATTGTATAGTAAAGAATATATAAAGTATAACTGAATGATGAAACTGAAACTCGATATAATTAAGTTCCGCTAGGTATACTATGTAATTGTAGAAACATAATTTGCATTTCACTGAGGAGAGTCAACCATGCGAAGAAAATTACTTGGTGAATATGTAATATAATACGTAAATAATTTATTACACTTTTTAGTTTAATTTTACTTTTGTGCCGTTAAAATAACACAAAAGAACAGACGACAATATCTGTGTTGCTAAAACAGCAGTTATTAATGTAGTAAAAATTACTTTACATTAAAGTATTACTCTTATATTTTCGTTATTAAGACAAAGTTATTATTAAACATAATAATATATTAGCTGTCCAGAATAAAAATATATTAGGCCCCTGAGCTTAAAATTTTAAAGCTATGTGTTTTCTCTTATAAATACAAGATCATTCATGTAGAAGTTTGTTTACCGTCCGTAAAAATAGGAAAATATTTGAAAAAATAATTTCTGTAAATTTAACTCTTTTAACAATATTTTTTATGCTTTTTGAAGAACCAATTATTTATAAACTGATTCATAAATTATAGAGATGAACATTCTAGGTCTCGTTCAAAATGCAAAATCGAACCAAGAGAATAGAACTGTAGGAGTTTTTTTTTTTAAATTAAACGCTATAACTTTCTTAGTATGAAAACTATTGCATCCTGCTAACAACAGTTATACCAAACAAGTTTCACAACACCAATCGGTACCTTCAATGGTGGAAGGGAAAACACATCAATCTAACTATCTTAATATCAAATCCATTCAATCTCATTTTAAACCTCTAAATATTATCTAACATTTCTGAAAAAATTTTGATTTGACCAACCAAGGGATCGCAGAACAAAACGAAAAAATGATTACGCCCTTAGTAGACACAATATTGAGCCCGTTAAAAAATCTTGAAACCTAAATATACGAATTTTTAACAACTGGCAACCCTAACGGAAGGAGCACATGCATACAATTGTTCAATGCTTAGCTTATGGGAGTAAATAGTTACCTCGAAACCTACAAGCATTTGTAGGACGAGCCGAAAGAATATTTTAAAGATATTCAGCATGAACTATTTAAAACGGTCGCCATACAAATTTAAAATTATATGAAGCAAAACCTTTATTACCGTCACACATGCAGACGTAATATCAAAATACGTATAAAAATATACATTTAACAATAAATCAAAGGCAGACGAGAATCCAAGCGTTTTATATATATGTTTATATATACTTTTTTGTTTTCTTTTACTACTAAAATATGTCACTATATGTATCAACGTGTTTCGGGAAGAAATGTCATTACCACAGGTGTAGAGGAGGGTTCTAACCACCTCAAAGGATTAGTGGAGATTTTGTATAGATTTCAACAGCTCATTTTATTAAAATGTGTGGAAATAACAGTGCACAGGGCACACTACGTGGTTTGAAAATCGTACGTAAAGTGACAACGAAATCGAGATTTAAATATCTGCGAAAAATACTTTAAAAAATGCACATAAAAAATGTTTAGAAAAATATCCTCATCTCAGTTAAGCAACTTATTCGTCATCAATTATCAAAATCGTTTAACCTATTTTGAGATGTGTTTTATTTTTAAACGTGGCGAGACATGTGCAATGGTTGTTTACAATGTGACGACTTGCACTCGTGCTCAGTCTTAACAACTATAGTTATTACGTTGTTACTAATAGGCAGATCATTAGTTATACCGCTGCTTCGTGCCTAAAGACATAATATAGTACCTTATGATTATTGGAAGAAAGATCAACTTCTTAAAACGTAAATGTAACAAATAAGACATGACTCTTTTGAAGCACAAGAAAATGTGTAAATACAAATCCATGAATCCAACTTGCAAATCCATGAATTACAATTAAGTTGTCTTTATTCTAATTTTATAGCATGATTATATACGCCTTTGCCAATATTAATCGCCCTTTTTATTTAAGAATTAATTGCTTCGTAAAGCATTGCTACAGTTTGCTTAAGAGACAACACTAAAAGCATTTTACAATTAAGTAGTGTTGCCAAGTCAACGATAAGGACGGGGAGGTATGAAGTCGCTTACTCCCTGTGAATAATTTTTCAGCGTAGCAACACCAGAGGGTTGGTTTTCCAATTGATTCCAAATAAAATCGGTGTGTTTGATTCATTACTAGTTATTGTAATACACATTTAAACAAGATATTTTGGACATAATGTCTCTGAAAAACATTGCTCTAATATTACAAAGTCCTTCTGATTACTGTACGAAACTTTAATCAGAATCAGATATTAAAAATTAAACAGCCAATATGTTTTTCTTTTCTAAATCATGCACATTTTTTAGTCAGTGACAATGTGAAAAATGATGTTCTGATTAGTAGCCAAAACAATCAAATTTCTTATCACAGGAGCGATGGGCCATGAACTTAAGTTTCTACATAGGAAGAAAATACAAGAATATAATGTTCTTGGAAATAGACGACCTTGTGCGTTAGGGCTAGAGAGGCTGGATGGAAGAGTTGGCCAAATCATTGCATGGGCGTGAAACACATGCCAACTTTATAGCTTCATAGTGCTATTTCCAGACTGAACAAATCTATTACTAAGGGGAAAAGTAAAAAAGTGTTAGTAATTTTAACGTAACTTCACGGCATACATAGGTAGCAATCGTGACTTCACTACAAAGAAGAAACATATTAAATATACAAAAATATGACCATTGTTACCAACGTAACGAAACTCTACCAGGCCTTGGCTTTCTGATCTGTCGGCCATTAAAAGTAATCAACTGTTATTAAACTTTTAAGGACGTTCGATATAGCAGAAATGAATAGCCTATTTATATATAATAATGTATTTGGCAAATGTATCATATTGGGAAAAAATCAAATACAAACACTACACCAGCGATTTTTACATTATTTCGCTTTATATGACCGCAATAATTCATATAATATAGTTAAAAAAACAAACAAACAAAAAACAATGATTGAGGGACTTGGCAATACTGTCAGATGTAAAACTCTGATCATGCCCGGTTGAAATATTGGCTTGTTGCAGTATAGAATGTATTAGCAAGAAGAGAAGGGGTGAGATAGGAGATATGGCAACATTCTTTAAGTATCGCTATTCTTTAATAATTAATGTGTCGCTAGTACGGAGTATACAGATTCAGGGTAAAACCACTACAATTTGATGTTCACGTTTTCACTTTGTAATACTTTGTAGACTTCTTATCTAGACTACAACCTTACATTAGAAAGTAACTAAAGAGCTGTTAATCAGTTTTTTTAGAGGAAGCCTTATTTGAGTGGATATTGTGGTATCTTCCTGTTCAGAAGATCCCAGGTTCGAATGTCGGCTAGAAAGCACGTAACTTTTCATACCTGTGGTAAGAGGGAAAGAGGCCGGATGAAAAGCAAACGATGGTTTTCTTTCTTCCAAAATAATAGGTCCATCATGAAACTCTCCACATTGAGGCCTTTTATAACAAGTAAACATTTTTCAAATCTAGCTGCGGTAGTTATTGAAGAGATAACATAGACAGACTAGGAGTTATCAAACCCGTTTTACGCTGCATATTTTTTTTATTTAGAATTTGACAAATTTACTTTCTAATATATTCTGAATACACAAATATTTTAATAGGCGTTTATTCGTTTATATTTAAATTTCTTTCTCGTTTTGTTTCAAGGTTGATTTAAATTAAGCTTTTTAACAACGATCCATAACTTGTGTATTTTAATGTGTTCTGATTTTATCTAAAATGTATACTGTACTTATCGTTTCCACTCTCTAAGGTCTTTAGCGTAAGTTTTTTAATGCAATACAAAGTTTTATAAGCCTCTAACAGCATACCGACTTTCTTCCTAAAAATTTAAACATGAAAACATGATTATAGTAGAGATTATAATAAGAGTGTAGTTAAGACAAGGTTGGATCTATTATTTCTGCTGTCTTGTGTAATTTAGTAATTTAAATAGTAATGTGAATGGCCACTGATGAGTTTCTCATATCCTCAATATCGCTGTAGAAAAGTTTTCCTTATTTGACAAAATTTGAGCTATATAGCTGAACCATTTTATCAATTTTTGGGTACGTACGTAAGAATGTATGGGTAGGCTATATAGTTGGTTATATACTGTTTATTACAACGTGGAAAAAAGATTTCTTGTAACCATAGCGATTGCAAAACGCTTAGCAGCGCTGTCTTCATATTGTTTTTTTACCGTTAATACAACGTTAATTCCTACTATTGTAGTGTTTTTCCTCCGACTTATCCATTGATTGTTAATTTTAAACACCGAGAGATGCGGATGTTTAATTATTTAATATCCTTGTATATTATTTCTTAAAGGTGTTATTTATAAAATAATAAATAAATAAAGTTAATTAACTGAATTAAATCAACGTATTAAGTCAGGTAAGTGTAGGCCTACTCCTAACTTGCGAAATATTCTCACGGGTCAGCTAGTAGTAGATTATTGCTTTAAACAATTTATTATTTTATTTTTACGAATTTATTTTTTAGGTCGAGGGTAAAATGAGAATGAAGAAACATGACTATCCCGAATTTTAAGCTAATTACTTTTGTTTAGATTTTCCCTTGTAAGTGTGGAATTTAGTATTTTAAAGGACGGACATCTAATTACTTTGGGAAAGAGTGCTTAGCTTTGTAGAAATGACAATCAGAGAATGTACATTTTCTACATACTTCTAGCATACATTTTAAAGCTATTCAAAACACCTCGACTGCCATGTACTTCTACGTAAAGTACTTTTTCAAGCTACTTAATTTTAGCTTTTTTTAAATATTACATGAAAATAACGTCAAATTCACATTATGTATCACATTAGATCTACAATTCAAAGTGTACCAATCGGCAAGTAAAAGTAAGTTGTTTGTATCACAATCACATAGGTTCAATCGATTCCAGGTCAAGACGTCAGGCTTAGGACATGCAATGACTAGCATCAGGTCAATTAAGCTGAATGAAATCACGTGTTGTAAAAAATAGTGCCATAATACCGCAAGGTACCGAAATAACCGCGTCACCATTTGAGTGGGAAGTGGCGATGACAATGTTTGGATGTAAGCTACCTGGAGACGCTCCAATTCCCGCCCCGCCCATTCACTATTTACCATGTCGTCTACTATGGATTCCCGCAAGGACAAATATTTTGATTCATAATAAATTAGGTTTGATCTTAATTCAAAATAAAAGCCATTCTATGTCTGCCTCTAAATTATTTATATATTATCAAAACATGCTCAAACTTTGCCAGGTAATACCATAAAAGGTAGTGAATGTTTTAACAAAAAAAAAAGAAGATATTAATATAACAGTAGCTCATCAACACGTCGTATAACTCAATATATTGGCCAATAACAATGGCGGGAATACATTGTTACACATTAGTGGTGGGGAATAATGACGGCTCCCAAATACACTATTACCTTACAGCTTTAGTTTAAACTAAATGTTCAGCTTTGTTATACCTTTGTTCTTGAGGAATTTGTACTGTTCAGACCAGCGACCAAGGAATACTATATTCCTTGGTCGCTGGTTCAGACAGACACGTGAGTAATCCTATAATGGTTGTGTTTTTACTTCTTTAAATATACGGAGTTATAAAAAAATAAGTAAACAGCTTAAATATGAATTCCGAAATATTAGACATTTCGACGAATAGTCACATTAAATTTTATAAGCTCATCATTTTGTCCTGGAGGGTTAAATTGTTTGTTTGGTGTACATACATTTGTTAATAGAAAATAATCTATTAGTAGTGTGTTTAAAATAAATTCAAGCATGACGATTAGTCAAAAATAAATCATAAACCCAAATTCAAGACGTAGTTTATTGTAGGTCACATTCGGCGCTCTGTTTTAGACCTCTTGACGAACAAGAAAATACATTTTAGACTACATTCACAGAGTTAAACTATAAAAATAATGTCATGTCTCAGTTTAACAAATTACAATAATCGTGTAAACCGTATGATTTGTGTAAAATCTCAGAATTAATAGATTTTTTTTGTTGCTAGATTGTTCGCTTAAATTACATCCGACTAGGAAAGACCTTGCGTGCTCGCCCGCCAACCTCTTTTAACCTCCATACAAATATTTCTGCTTAGTGTAGGATTTATCAAAGTAATTTCAAAGCTAAGATGGTATACATGACAAAGGTTAAAAGAAAACAGCATGCCTTGAGGTTATTCCTAAAGAAAACCTAACCTAAAAATTAGAGGACAAATTAGTTTAAAGTATGAAATCAGCTTTTAGCACAAATGTCACTGAAAAGTAGCCTACATGTTTAGAGATGTTAAGAATAAACAGATGATTGTTGTATCAGCATTGAAAATGTACCGTCGGTTCAATATTTTAAACTGATAAATATAATTTGTATTTATATCTATTTTAGGCCTAATTTTTCTTTGAATTTATTTGTAAATACTGCATCAGTATCATACTTGAGGCAAACTATATTCACTATGTATATAACTGTCTACTTATAACATTGATAAGCATTTTTACTTTCGGATGATTTAGCCATTAAAATCAGAAGCACAGGAAAATAGGTATTTAAACATTTAGCCCTATGTGTGAAGAATCTCGAACGTTACGGCTAAGGACTGTTGGCAATACACCGAGGCCGAATGTACTAGATAGGGTTTAGAACTGTTCATTATCATATCTGTGTGATATCAATGGATTTTGTTAAACTGCGAATGTGAAATCAATTAAACACTTGATGTACAACACCCCAGATAAGATAAACACTGGACTATGAGAAGGGCGTCTGTTTTGAATCCATGCCAAATGTATAACTATTGTTTTCATCGACTATTATGTTAATTATATATATGTTTCACAGTGAGTCTACTATTACCGTTACACGTGTTGTTAGATGCTGCCAAGACAATACATCTCGCGTCCTACTCGTAATCGCGGAAACAGTAAAATCTCATTATTACCGGTAGCGATAGGAACCAAGTTTGTTAGTGGGGTGTTGTAGCTAAATAAGAAAAACACGCAGATAATATACCATTTAATTCTTCATGCTGATCTAGTTACCACGTAAGTGTCGTTTCATTTAAGTTACATATTGAATTATTATTAACAACACATATCACTATTTAATATACTGAACTAATAAATAACAATAAGCCTACTGGAAATACATTATATAGGTGTCCCCGAACTCTCTGGTCTCCTTTTGTGGATTTGTTCCTGGGACCGAGACAATCATATTTCAGAATATAAACATGGGTCTTACGGTGCTTTCTTTTTCTTCTGTCTGTATGTTTTTTACAAAATAATTTATATCTAGAGAGCGGTTTGACCGATTGAGTTCAAACTTGACATTAAGGTTGACCTAACAATGCTCTATTTGAAGAAACATAAACGATTATATCCAATCATGCGTTTCAAAATGGCCACTGTTTGAAAATTTCAAACCTGAATTACTACTAAAAATGTCAAGAGACCTTTTTGTAGCAAAAATTCTCTATCAGATGTTTTTTTATTTAAGTGTATCCATATTTTTGACTACCAACGTTTATCCTCTCATTCTAAACTATTTTTTTAGTTTGTATATATGCTTGTTTTATTTACTATATTTCAATATGATAACTTTCTTGAGAAAATCTACTGTGACAAATAGATGACGGTCAATTGTATGAGCATGTGAGGGTTACGTTTTTCTTTTTAAGGCGCAGAACCATAATAAACAACTAAGTTAGTAATGACCTTATGTAATTACGTTATTAAACAAAATCTTTTAAAATTCGTTTTTTAATCTGTTTCATTTTCTTTTGACTTCAAACCTCAACATTGCTGGTTCTAATCCGGGCGAATACCAAGGATGTAAATATAGTTCTAATATTCAAAAACAGTTGAATGTAAGGATATTATTGCCCGTCAGCGTTTTCGCCTTTAAACCAGAAACAAACTTTTTCGTTGGAGGTTAAGAGATAAGGCGACGAAAGTATTAAATAAAACCATATGCTTGCTAAACTCAAACACAGTGCCTATTGTTTTAGTAACTATTACGCGCTAGATTAATCATACGTCACTATACCAATGACTTCTTGCTGTGAAAAATATTCTACAATTTAAATAAATAGACTACTATTGAACGTATTATTAACTACAATTACTAATGAATAAGTACTAGTAAAGGAAACTTGTATAATATAAATATCTGTTCATTTTGATTAGGGAATTGATATGAGATGATTTTTGCATGAATTGCTTGTAATTTAGTGAAAGCGCAAGGACAATTTTTTTTTAAATGTAACTTGAAAGCGATTTATTAGGAATATTATTAAACAAATAAAAGAGCACTGTGGCGACAAAATCACACTGAATCACACTTGAGTAGTGTTAAAACCCTCTGAGGATGATGACCATGTCATCGAAATGTACATAAGGGTAACGTACTAAACATAACTTACAATTTAGTTGTTTAGTTATTGTTTTTGTTCCTTGTTTTGTGGTTCGGGGTTTTTATTTTAATCAGGGAGGAGGGTTTTTATTTAAATCAGGGAGGAATATTATTGATAAATTTAATATTTATTATTTATAATAATTTCGTATACAATAATAATTGACCGAGCGAAGCGAGGTCTCCGTTTTAACTCGACCGTTCGGCATTTCGTCTGTGTGTCTGTTTGTCTCACGATTACGGCCAAACGCCTTGACCGATTTTGATGATTTTTTGCATGAATGTTCCTTATTCCTAGGCCGAGCCATGTATATATACGGCGTTTTCCATTTTTCATTATTTAACCCTTTAAATAAAATTAAAATGGCAGCCGGACCGTTTCTCTCAGTGTAAGCTTTTTTCCAAAGCCTGTTTGTTACTTAACCGTAAGTTGAATTTAAAAACTAATAACATTTTTCGCGTAGCAAATTAGATTTTCACCAAAATTGTATTCTTGACTTTTTTCCGTATCTCTAAACGGTAAGCTCACAAAATGGCCGTAAACTTCAAATTTGTTAAAACTCGTCCAAGTTTTTGTATTTCAACGATGTTTTTATACGTTTATTCTAAACCAATTCAAAAGTAGATAAGGTCGACAAAACCAAAACCTTTTTTGTAGATAAAGGTTCAAAGAATTCATATATGCCAGTAAAAAAAATGATTGAAATAAAATTAACAAAGTTATTAGCTCAAGAAACAAGCATGTTCAGTAACGAAAGGATAAAAGTTCAACTTTAAGCCTACATAAAAAGTAGTAAAAATTTGTTGTAATTTTTTTAATAAATGTAAAAAGTTTCGTAATTTAGTTCTAAATAGAACTGTATTAAAATATTTATCAATTTCAAATTTCTTATTTTGAAAACACCAGTTTTTATGTTCTTACTATAAGACTGCTAACAAAACTAGGCCTGTTTTGAATAGTACTTTAGGAATATATCCTTTGCCCAAAAATGACATATTATTATAAGAAAGTGTAGAGGATAAATCAAAGAATTGAACTGTGTAGGCCTACTTGTAAATTATTATTTTATAAAAGTATTTGACTTAGCTTTGCTTGAATTAAAAAATGAGATGAAACAAATGAAACCTCGCGGTGATAAATTACATACAAAAAATTACCGTTGGACAGCGTGTGAAGTGTTGGTACATGGATTGAGATCACTATCACGACGCTTTAACATCGTTTGTTTTCATTATTTCTAATATTGGAATATGATATGGAACTGTAAATACATTGTTAAGTTAAAGTTATTTAAGTATGTAAATGTTTAATTCTATGTTTTCCCTCAATAACGTGATATTTGTAGCTACCTCACGCATTATTAACCTACATAAAACACAATTCCCCCTAAAAGAATATCTTTAGCAGTTAAAGCTCAAGAAAAGAAAAAAATGAGAACTAGAAACCCCGGAATCGCGGGAATTGCAAAATAATGTTTTAATGACTAAACCTTCTGCTTACTTTTTAACCTTACTGGCACACTATTTTTAACCTAAGCTCAAAACCATATTTATTATTTCAACGAGCGAGGTCTACTGTTCACAGAACTACTAGTGTATCTAATGATAACCTGTTATTTAACTTGCTTGTTATTGCACAATATCAAATTTGTGGCTGGTTCATTTCTTTAAAGCAATTTTATTGTAATTCAGAAAAAGTAAGAAAAAGAAGAAGTACATTTGAACAATAATAAAAGCAAATTGAAAACATGATGTTTTTACACATATCAACATGGTTATGCTTGAATGTAACAAAATATTTTGCTAATTTGCGTGTTTGTAACAACAACAAAAATATTCGTAAAGGAAACAACAATTAGTTTTGTCATAAATACTTTCTGCTAAACCCAGTTAAAGAAAATTAATGATGGTATTTCCTACTTAGCTTAACCTATGTAGATCAATCTATGTCAAAGTACTCGGACTCAGGCGTAATTTATTCTGTAAAGTTTCGAACAAAGTTTTATTTCTGGTTTTAATACTTAACGCAACGCGTGGGACATTTTAGACCGTAAACAACCTGTTGCCTTCCCTTCCAATGACGTCATCATTTGGCGCCTGTCGATCTACATTCCTTTACTACTTTAGGATTTAGGGGAATGAAAGATCTGCCGTATGATCATTCGCGTGTCATAGGAATGTACTAGTACTGTCATTAGGTATCTAAGCGTGGCGATTATTAGAGAGAGGTGATGTATTTTGATAAAAGCATCATTTTGGAATGCAAAAGTCTTAACCGCGCGTGCGCTGCTCGTACGAAGTTTTACCTTCGGAAACCCAAAGCATTCTAATTTTACAACATGTCTTCATTACGCAAGGAACATCACGCGTTTTTGACGAGTAGTGCTGTAGTCATTTCTCCCTTTGGCGTCGGTAGAAAGAAATTACTTTCTTCTTGTACTGGTCCACAGATATGTCCATCAAACTGCTATTTTCCCCCAAGCATTTGCTTTCATGTGTTTAAAAAAAAGATCTTTGTTTAGAAGATGCCAAAGAAGAAATTTTTTTTCGATAAACATCGATAAGTTTAACTAAAATGTCTTCTGGCTACATTATAATTACTACTTAAAAAGCAATCACAATAACGATAACATGTTATCTATGCCTGAAAGAAGTTTAATAATATCAAAATATTAAGTGAAAAGTAATCTTTTAGTTCAACTTGAAAAATAAAATAAATTAACTTGAAGTTTTAGTTCAGTTGAATTTAGTTTATTTCAATTAATATCTTGAAAAACAGTAATCACATGCGCTGAGAAAGTAACAAACTTTCACGCTTCCGTCCAAATCTGAACTGCGAACACACATTGTTCGTTGAATGAACCGACAAGAGATGGATCGTCGTGCCCAGCTACAAAACCCTGTACTAATCTAGAGAACTCACTGCACGCGCGAAATCCAATTTGTAGATACATCAAATCGCCTCTTATTCTTTGAAGATGACCTAGAATCTGCAGGTAAGGCAAGGCATTATGCTCATCTATGCTTTCACAGGATGTGATACTACAACAGCAGCCTTCCTCAAGGGCAAACTTGCATTTGCCAAACTGTTCAAGAAGGATGCAGATGTAGCATATGCTGCTAAAGTCTTTAACAGTCTTTCAGCCACTCATAAGCAGATTCCAGAGCAGGGCAATAATTGTTTCCTAAAGTGGTACGGTGCCCCGAAGAAATAAAAATCACTCAACAAATATTGCTACGACACAATCATCACGTCTGTGGCGAATGTGCAGCCCGATATCTCATCCCTTCCACCATACGATGGATCAGTCAAACACCATAGTCATCGGTGCTACTTTCAGATACAACGGTGACAACACTAGCTTACGCCCAGAGGAATGGGGGTGGGAGCAGAACGCGATGGACTGCTGAACTACCTCATCCCTTTTAGAATCCAAGATACAATAGCCCCAGATGACATTTTGAACCTAGTACGCTGCAGTTGCCGGAAGGCCTCAATGGTTTGTTCTACTAAAATTCAATAAAAATAAAATGTTGGTTCTTCACTCTAGGCCTAACCTATCTTTGTTGTGTGTATGTTTAATTTATTTTATCTGCCTTAACGACAACATACTCACATAAACCTACAGTTTATTGGAAAAATTTAAATTGACATCAATGTTTTACAAAACACTACCGGTAGTACAAAATTAGTGTGCTGTCTGGCAAAATAAAATTTAATTTGGAAGTCGAACTGGACCTAACCTAAAGACAGCACATGTATTCGACAAAATTTACTCCAAAATTTACTAAGTGACAACCTGCTTACCTTAGTTGACGAAAACGAGATATCTGAAATATTCTTTCACAGGCAAAGACAAAAAATACAAGTGAAATGGTGTAATTAACAATTTGTTTATTATGAAAATGTATACGCATTTAATTAAACAAAATTATTTATAAAATTGATACGCCCCTGCAAATGAATTAATTACAATTTATTAAAAAAAAAAATGAAAACTCCTCCCTTACAGAACAAACAAAATAAAGAAAACCCACCCCTTTTTAAATGACAGCTAATTAATTTAACATAAGTACATGGTTAACATTAAAGAAAATATAGTAACATGAAGTTACTGATATACACAAATTTAAGGAATAAATACCAAGTGTCTTAATGTAGGCCTACTTAGTTATTTGATTTAGTTATATATTTGTTTAAATAGATGGCCAACGTTTAACTTATAGATATGCACATTTTTGTATAATAAAAAAATAATAAACAAAATAAAATAAAAGGAATTTTGGTTTATTATATCTTTATTATTTGTGTCGACACTAAAAAAATAAACGGTACCAGGAACTGGCACATACTTTCTCACAAACATATTTAAATTATTAAACAGATTCACGGTGACTTGTAGGGTGGGGTAGGAGAGGTGATTTTGTATTAAAGTTGTTTTTCCATAAAAATCCATAAAATAACGGAAAACCAACTTTTCTCAAAAATGGCTCGAACGATTTTGATTAAAATTTTACAGTTTATAGTACTTTAGGTCCCTAATAAACTATAAAATTTTAATAAAAATCGTTAGAGCCGTTTTTGAGAAAAGTTGATTTTTCCGTTATTTTAAGGGTTTTTATGGGAAAATTACCCTTAAAAATAAAAAATTCACAAAAATGAAAAAAACGCTTGGAGATACCGTGAATTAGTACCTCCATACCAAATTTCATCAAAATCGGACGACTGGTTTAGGCTCTAGGTCTGATAACATCCGCACAGACACACAGACACACACACAGACATCACTCCGAAAACCACTTTTTTTAGGTTCAGGGGGGCCCAAAACGGATATTTCCACCAAAAACTCAAACTCGAAAATTTTGACGAATACAATACTTTCTCCATATACTATGGTATAGGGGGAGAAAGTAAAAATGAATTTGGAAATTAGACCCTGGAGGTCTGAAAAACGAAAATTAGGTACCTTGCTCCTCCCTATAAATATATATATATACAGGGTGACTATTTTAAGTGTGCCACCATTGGTATATCAGAAGCGACAAGATTTACAGGAAACTTTAAATGGGGGACTTCACCTACTTTTAGTGGCCATTAAAAATATGAATTTGAAATTTCGAAAATATGCCGCCATTTTCAATATGGCGTCCAACTTTCGAATTTCTTATGGAAACCCCTATTTTTTATGACGGATTTGGATTTTACATGCAATTTTAAGACTTTTTACTTTCTCCCCCTATACCATAGTATATGGAGAAAGTATTGTAATCGTCAAAATTTTCGAGTTTGAGTTTTTGGTTTAAATATCCGTTTTTTGTCCCCCTGATCCTAAAAAAGTGGTTTTCGGAGTGATGTCTGTGTGTGTGTCTGTGTGGATGTTATCAGACCTAGAGCCTAAACCAGTCGTCCGATTTTGATGAAATTTGGTATGGAGGTACTAATTCACGTTATCTCCAGGCGTTTTTTCATTTTTGTGAATTTTTTATTTTTAAGGGTAATTTTCCCATAAAAACCCTTAAAATAACGGAAAAATCAAATTTTTTCAAAAACGGCTCTAATGATTTTGATTAAAATTTTATAGTTTATTAGGGACCTAAAGTACTATGAACTATAAATTTTTAATGAAAATCGTTCAAGCCGTTTTTGAGAAAAGTTGGTTTTTCCGTTATTTTATGGATTTTTACTTTCTCCCCCTATACCATAATAGTATATGGAGAAAGTATTGTATTCGTCAAAATTTTCGAATTTGAGTTTTTGGTGGAAATATCCGTTTTGGGTCCCCCTGAACCTAAAAAAGTGGTTTTCGGAGTGATGTCTGTGTGTGTGTCTGTGTGGATGTTATCAGACCTAGAGCCTAAACCAGTCGTCCGATTTTGATGAAATTTGGTATGGAGGTACTAATTCACGGTATCTCCAGGCGTTTTTTTCATTTTTGTGAATTTTTTATTTTTAAGGGTAATTTTCCCATAAAAACCCTTAAAATAACGGAAAAATCAACTTTTCTCTAAAACGGCTCTAACGATTTTCATTAAAATTTTATAGTTTATTAGGGACCTAAAATACTATTAACTATAAAATTTTAATCAAAATTGTTCAAGCCGTTTTTGAGAAAAGTTGGTTTTTCCGTTATTTTATGGATGTTTATGGGAAAACAACTTTAATACAAAATCACCTCTCCTACCCCACCCTACAAGTCACCGTGAATCTGTTTAATAATTTATATATCTTTGTGAGAAAGTATGTGCCAGTTCCTGGTACCGTTTATTATGGGAAAATTACTCTTAAAAATAAAAAATTAAGTTCCTATAATGAGGGAGAATGTATGTGTCAGTTTCCTGATACCGTTTATTTATTCTTGGTATTTTTTTGATAAACTTAATCGTTTAGCCGCTAGGAGCGCTGAAAGTTTCAGAAACTCTTACTTCAATAATTATTAAAGAGGCTTATTTTCAGTTTGCAAACAATAAAATTTAACTCAAAGTGTGATATGTTTTACAATGGAATGTTAAAAAGCTGTTGCAATTTCATAAATACTTTATTTTACACAAAAAACTTCTTAAATTACTGTTACAAAATCGCTAATGCAACCACTGTGTATTGTGTAGAAGATGTATTTATGTGCGCACACATGTATTTATGAAGATGGAGGACACTTTGAAAACCTGCTTTAAGTCATACCTAATTAAGTCATCTTGACTGCCTTTTAGTGTCCCAAAACATTTTGTTGCTATGATACAAAGAAGTTTCTTACAGTACTATGTACGCTTTACGATGTAGGAGAAGAAATCTGTAAAAATAGTATTGTTCTCATGTTAGCTATTTAGGTACTTTTAACAGAATAGCTTTTAACTTAAAACAAAAAAGTAATTAATTTAAATTAATTAATTATGACTTAAAGCAGGTTTTCAAAGTGTCCTCCATTTTCATAAATACAAGCGTGCACACATAAATACATCTTACACAATACTCAGTGGTTGCATTAGCGATTTTTTAACAGTAATTTAAGTAGGTTTTTTGTATAAAATAAAGTATTTATAAAATTGCAACAGCTTTTTAACATTCCATTGTAAAACTATTGCACTTTGAGTTAAATTTTATTGTTTGCAAACTGAAAATAAACCTCTTTAATAATTTTTGAAATAAGAGTTTCTGAAACTTTCAGCGCTCCTAGCGGCTAAACGGTTAAGTTTATTAAAAAAATACCAAGGATAAAAACGTCTTAAAATTGCATGTAAAATCCAAATCCGTCATAGAAAATAGGGGTTTCCATAAGAAATTCGAAAGTTGGATGCCATTTTAGAAATTTCAAATTCATATTTTTAATGGCAACTAAAAAGTAGGTGAAGTCCCCCATTTAAAGTTTCCTGTAAATCTTGTCGCTTCTGATATACCAATGGTGGCACACTTAAAATAGTCACCCTGTATATATATAAACTAAAGCTAACCTAATTTAGGCTAAATTACATATAGTTTAAAAAATTATGAGCCTGTTATATATGGACAAAAATGTTGCTGTTCATAAGTTTTTTTTTAGTGTAACCAGTTAAACAAATAACTTAAACTGCACTTATCGCATTTATGATGACCAGTGTTGAAGTTGATAGTAACAGCTGATGCGAGTAGTTACATGTTGTGAGTAGTTGGCTTCATGTTGGTAGTTTTCTTTTATAAGCCAAATGAAGCAATCATTTCATATTCATATGCAGAACTTGGCCCAGATATACTGTAGATAAAAATACAATACAGGAATTAGTTTGGCTTAAGGAACTCAAAAGCAACATTGAGCGTGTTTGATATTGAACTACAGCAAACTACAGCTGTAGCAGGTTTCTTGTTGTAATTGATTTCATCTTGCACAATTTCACCATGTGGAATACTACAGCAGGACATTCGATTTAATTATATTATTCTTTCTTTTGCCCTTATAAAGCTGGTAAAGTTTACTGGTAAAGGTCGAATTAACCATTCTGTAATAAAATTATCACTATGCCTTTGTATATCTAAATTCAATTAATATGGCCTTATTTAGACAGTGACTTTGTATAAATATACTTTGAAATATTCGCTGTTAAAGCGTGAAAGGTTCTAGTTGGAAATTTAGTAATTTACCTTATATTAATAAATATTACTTTAATTAGTTCACCTTTGGGTTATTAAGAAAAATGATATGTCCTTAGGCTATTTTCAAAATATAAAATAAGGCTATTTTAAAACAGTTCACTTTTAGGTTATTAAGAAAA
>JAGFPH010000108.1:639015-675635 GCA_018207615.1 Philaenus spumarius | reverse complement strand
TACAAACACATTAACTTATATGTTTTGAATTTATTCACCTTTATTGCAATAATATGTACAATAATTATAAGATTCAGTAAACTAAAGTATGCATTGCTAGTGCTGGATAATTATTATTGCATTACCTATTAATTGTTGTTTAGCAAACTGCAGCACTTTATTTTTAATGTTAGTCTTAGGAATTGGTGGATGTCCAGCTTGCTACCATTAAAACCTTCAACACATTTGCTCAGATTCGAATCTAATTGCTGGCATTCAGTTTCTGAACTATGCTTGTCTCCGTAGCCCCTTTCATAATAAAGTAATGGCATCAAGAAAAACAAAATTAAATAAATAAGACCGAAGCTGTGCTAAAATCAGACCTCAATATACTATTTTAATGTATATCATCTTCTATATGTTGTATATGGGTTGGTATATTTACATTTGTAGTTTTTACTGACACACATTTTTTGTGTTAGATGCTACAACTGCATTACAAAGTCTGATTTTTTAAATTATAAAAAGTGTATGCTAGGAAGAGTTCTTATCTTTCCATTCTCAACATTTTAATTCCATGGCTATTCATTCTCCGATTATTGTATGCAAATTAATCACTGTTTGGCTAAATTTAGTCTGATCCACTATTTCTAAATTTTAGCATCAATAAGAACTTGATTTGTGATATAAATTCAAATCCTTCTTGCTAGCATTACCCTTCAAAACACCACTTATGAAATAATGTTTATCGTTACTGCAGTAAGTTTTTGTATTTATTAATTCTGTCTGTTAACAGGCATGTATAGATGACAACTTAGACATGGTAGAGTTCCTGGTAGAGAATGGAGCTGATGTAAATAGAGGTGACAATGAAGGTTGGACACCACTGCATGCTACAGCATCTTGTGGTTTTATCAGTATAGCCAAGTAAGTGGAACTAATAAACTTACTAAGATTACTGACCTTTGAACACTTATTATTTTTTGAAATTTTAAGGCAACAACTTCTTTTGTCATCATCAACAAATTTAGCTCTGTTGGAATCAAAGCAGTTGAGCTTTAAAAGAGCTCAGCTTATCATTAAAAATATAAGGAAAATTCTATAGGCCTAAATATTTTCAATCATAACTTTTATTTCAATTTGGTTATCCAAAGTTTAATTGGACTTGATTTAACTAGGTAAACTGTTAAAACCATTTTTAATTAAATGTGCTTAATCTAAAGTTTGTAAATTTAGTCTTAGCACTATGGATGTATTCATAATAGAAATCAATACATCCTTCAAATTAATGCGAACTTGTCATTTTACATTGGATTATTTTTGTAGGCCTACCTGTCATTTGCATATTGCTGGAGTAGACTAAACCATAAACAATCCGATTCTAATTTTAGCTACTCCAGTTAAAGCCCACCTACTACTTTGTATTTGTTGATTCTTTCTTAAACTAATAATAACAAAAATTAACCAGGGAACATCAGTTTATCTCATGTTTATTGAACTTTTTCTCATAATGTTAACACTTCATTCATTTTTACTTTTTTTCTTGTTATAATCTTGTAGTGATCTGTAGTGTATATTTTGACAAAAAACATTTCTGAAAAGAATTATTTCCAGTAGAATTTAGTTTTCCTCTATTTGTTTTTTTAACATTCATAACTTCATAACATGTACAACACTCACTCACCGAAATAGCTCAAGAACTACTGAATTACTATTTGGCATAGATGTCCTTATACTTTCGTAGGCCCCCATTACACTATCATAGATCTATCGCAAAGACCTTTTATAAAAGGTAACACCCAGGGTATAAGGGTAATGCCTACCTCTTAAGTTGTCTGAAAGAAATATGATGACAGAAATATTTTATAAAAGAAGTCCTATTACTGTACACGAATCATATATTTGTTTTTATATAACTTGTTGGTAAAATATACAATAGTCTAATACGTACATTTCACATTAAAAAGAGAATTTCCCCATCTGTACACGAATTATATATTTGTTTTTATATAACTTTGGTAAAATATACAATAGTCTAATACGTACATTTCATATTAAAAAGAGAATTTCCCCACCAGAGATTTGTAATTTGTAATTTCATGTCACTATTCCTTTCATATTACATGTTAAACCCCAAGACTGATATTTTGGGTTACTTTTTCAAAATTGGCAGAACTCTTTGTGAAAGACCTATTACAATATTACCTTATCACTATGGTGATTTAAGTTGATTTAAAAAAAAGGAGAAAACCATTTTGGTTATTATCGCCAGATACACCCAGAATGAATAAAAATGCAAAACCAAATAATTACCAAATACAATTTAAAGTGTATTTATTGCGATAAACTTGCCTAAGATTTATGAAAACAATTTAAAGGTAAAAGTATTGTTAAAATAAAATATCAAGAAAACTCTTAAAGTAATGATAAATCTATAAAGTTAAATAATGATAGTAAAATGTAATGAAGAAATAAATCTGAAATTCTAAATAAAGTTTTAATGTACCCTATGTTACGAGTGTGTGTGTAAATATATATGTATCAGTTGTGTGTTGTATATGTTATGTTTGTTTGACTTGGTACCCTAAGTTATACCAAAACCCTCTTAATAAGTGCAGTTAGTCTGCAGGCCCATTTAGTTAGAAAAAATGTGAAATGGTTAGAAATTTTCCTTTTATGATATAGGTAAGGCCAAAGTTCAATTTTTGTATATTCGTTTTGAAATAGTAAATGTTCGGAAAACCCATTACATTTATCTCAGTAATAGTCCAAATAGTTACTCCTGTACTTATTGCATATTCAGCTGCGATCTAAGACATTCTGGAAATCCAAGCAGGAACCAATTGTACAATTGGACACTCTATTGTGCAACAAAATTAGATTACAAAATCCATTTTGTTATTATTGATTGTTTTAATAGTTGGTAAAAAATTTTAAACTGTTTTTAAACCAGTTTTATTAAATGACATTATAGATTGGGCGGACGGGAAGGAAATCTTGTATGTGTCAGGTACCAAGGATTACTATTACAAAGTACCGGGTGTCTGAAAAAGAACTCTCTAGTTTGGTTACTGTTATTTATTGTAGCACATACATATTTCTATAAGTAATACATGACATGAAAGGTGAAAAATCAAGTTTTTTTAACATTAGTAAACTTTGAAATGTAATCCATTTGTAGCCCTACAGATATCTAACCGGTATTCGATTTCTCTCTATTTATTAGTTAACTTATCATGTTTGACTGATGCTACTGCTGCATATTAAATTCTCTCACGAAGATGGGCAATGTCACATATTTTTTCTGCATATACTAAGTTCTTAATATGACCTCATAAAAAAAAAATACAACGGTGTTATGTCTGAACTTCTTGGAGGACTTGCGATCGGGCCTGCTCTACCTATCCATCTTCTTCGGAAATTCTAGCTGTGTACTCATTTAATTACTGTAGTGGGGCAGAACTCCGTCTTGCTGGAATTTACTCCGCCTCGATGTCGTCCAACTGTGGAAACACATACAGTTCCAGTATAACACAGTAGATATCACCAGTTATTGTATTCTCAGGAAAAATAAAAAGTTCGACAACCCTGCCCTTCACTAGCCCGCACCACACATTTACCTTTGGCAAGTCAAGTTGGTGATGAATGGTTTTATGTGGTTTCTCAGACTCCCAAATTCTGCAATTGTGAAGGTTGACAGTGGAAAGTCGACTTATCAGTAAATAAGAGATTGTTTAAATAGTCTGGGTTATCATCGATTCTGCTGAGAGTGTCAACAGCAAATTCAAACTTTAGCCTTTTATAAAACAGTATACTCAACAGCGGCAAAGAAATATTAGTCTTCCATTTCAACGAATACCAAATTTTCAAAACTTGGGAGTTCTTTTTCGGGTACCCGGTATATATTGTAATAAGAAATACCTCTCTGAACTGAATAATCGAAAAGCAATAGCAGTAATATTCTTTTCTGAAATTAACATGCAAGAAGATGTAATTAATCAAAGATGGAAAAAGAGTAAAGTTTCTATCTTTTTGCTAAGAGAAATGTTATGCCAGTAAACCTTGTTGGGCTGTCTCTAATGTTGTGATAAAATAGTGCATTGCACATTGCTTATACTGACTTGCTTTGTGTTACTGATTGATTTTCCTGCGGTAAGATGGAAAAGGATTATTATTAAGAAACCATTGTTACTGAAATTAAGTTAAGAAAGATATCTGTATATATCTTGAGTTGCATAACAGGAGACATTTTTTGTCATATCTGGTCCTCTATGATTTTTGTGGCTTATAAGGAGTAAAGGGGCTAACAATTTCAAATATAAAGATAGGTCAAGTAATAGCTTATTAAAAGAGAAATTCAATGGCACAAACTAGAGCTTAATATCTTACTTCCTTTCAAAATAATGGACAATCAAAGTTCTGGAAAATAATATACAACCTACTTATTCCTAATATTAAGAAATCAATGACCTGCTTTGATGTTATGATAACAATATCTTTTTCCAGAACTTTGATTGTCCATTACTTTGAAACAAAGCAAGATACTAAGCTCTAGTTTCCGCCATTCTGTTTCTCTTTTAATAAGCTTTTCAATTGTGTATTATATTTGAAATTTTTAACCGCCCTACCCCTTCAAGCCCCCAAAATCATAAAAGTTCAGATATGTCAAAAAAATCCTGTTATGTAACACAAGATATATATATACAAATAGTTGTTAATTTATTTTCAATAACAAAACTAATAAAGGGGGTTAAAGGGACTCTGTATAACATTCACAATCTTTCTTGATGATATTTTGTCTGCCAATATTTCATCTGCATATTTTTTAATGATTCTTCAACAAACTATGTAATAAAAGCCATCAAAACAGCCTTCTTTCTAAAAATGTATATTGCTTTTTAAATTAAACCAATTATCTAAAGAAATCCGAGGTAGACCTTTACATTCACTTACTTTTGTTATTATTTTATTAACATTGCCTTTCTGCTTTCAGTTTTGGTTTATCTTCAACAGTTTAGCTAGTTAAAGCCATAAAAGGAACAAAAATTACAGTTTTTATACAAGGCATTCAACCTTTTCAACTACTGCTCACCCTCAAAAAGAGCATGATAAATCGTAGCCTTTCAACTAGGTCACAATGCTTAGCACATCAGTAAAAGGTTTAACAAAATCAGTACTAGAATTGAGTCAAATTACTTTTTCTCTATATGGTGAAATATTTATTGAACTAGCTTTGACATAATTTTCTTGTTTTATTTGTCAGATATTTAATAGAACATAGAGCTAATGTGGCTGCGGTAAATAATGATGGAGAGTTACCATTGGATATTGCAGAGTCAGACGAGATGGAAGATATGCTACAGCAACATGTAGATGAACAAGGTAATATAAGATAAGCTTGATAATATAAGAATAACAATATAGTTTAAACTATTTAATCATTGCTTTACATAGAATTAGATTTTATTAAAATTAGGTCTATACATATATAATATTGTGTATGAAATGTTTTACAGAAAGACTAACGAAAAACATACAGCTTTAGTATTATTGTTTTTGCTCACTACAATATACAGCAGCCAAGAATCATATTATTGTTGTATCTGGAAGTGGACACGTCGTAGCCTATTGGACTTTGTGAACTGGTAGCAACCCTAAAAATAGAAAAGCTACTGCCATTGTGATAATTACGTTTTGACATTGATAGGCCATACTACTTCATTATTACGGAATGAATGCAAGTAATACAAGAGGAAATATATATTTTATGCATCAGTACAGATCTTATTATGTATACTTTGAGCAATTCTGTATGAAAGACTGTTCGAAAAGAATTTGATAGTCAGCAAACTGGCCTGTCTTTTGTGATGTAGTCAAAACTACATTGGAATTTCTGAATCTATGAAAAACTGATGACAAAACTCTTATTTGTAAATCCATCTTTTGTCTAAGTTAGCGGTGTTTAATATTATTGTCCAATTTAATAAAAATGAAACATTGGAAGCTCTTGTATTCCAAGAATAATAGTTTACTGATTCAATAGACCTATACTACATATTTATAATAACGATTATACTGTTGAAGGCATTTAAATACGTTTTGTTTTTGACTCATTACACTTGATGTAAAGTAAGAACATATGAATGCTGTTATTTACTTTTCTATAAATTAGGAAATATTTATTAATTTTCAAAAATAAGTTAATCTTTAATTTCAGTAATTATTTGTGTGCTAGTGCTGTATTATATTATAATAACAGTGATGTAAAACGAAACAGACATTTGTATTAAAGTGTACTTAAAATGAAGTGTAAATAATAGATTTGAAACTTCTAATTGAATTTAAAATTATTCTTTCTTATAGGTTTTCAGAGATTATTTTACACTGCTTAGATAACTAAATACAACTATTAAATGACCAGTCATTAGAACGAAAAAAGGCAGTTTTTGCTAAAAAATTTACAACAAAAAAATTACGGTATGACTTGAGGAATAGTTTGTAAAATACCACCTTCGGAAACAATTATTTTTTATTTTGAAATTATTGAAATAACAACAAAAACAGTAAAAAATTCTACTTTGTTTAGTTTTTCGCTTATATTTTGTAAATCATTGGATAAAACACTATATTTTCAATTGTAAAGTTGTAGTAAATTTAAAAACCTTTAAAATGAGACTTTGTAAGTCTTGATTCACTGATGATGTATTTTCGACTGCGAAAAATAAAAACAAAACACGGAAAATAGTACTTTTTCAAAATTTATAATTTTGACATTTTAAAAGTTAAAAAGCTTAGGAATTGTATAAAATGACAATTATTTTGCATAATAACTGTTTAAACAATTGTGAATGTTATTAAAAAAAACATATATATATGAATTAATTGTTACGACCGATTTAAATTTTTCAAAAATTCTGAACATAGATATTTCATGAGGTTCAAAACGTGTATTTCAGATTTCCATAAAAATGCTGAGAAGTTGGTTAAAATTGGTCCCGACCACAACCCTAAACGCGCGAGTCATGGGTCGGAGTCAAGTAGATTAGACTTGGTGGGTTAATTTCTTCACCGCTGGCTAACTTACAGCAGCGGGGAAGTTCCCCTGTCAACTTTACTTTACTAGACTCCGACTGATTGCTTGCACGTTTATGGTCGTGTTCGAGACCAATTTTAACCAACTTCTCAGCCTTTTTACAAAAGTCTGAAATATAAGTTCTGAAGCTCATGAAATCTACGTGCAGAATCCGTTTGAAAAATTTAAATCGGCCATAACAATTCATTTATTTGTATTTTTTTATAAGTAGGCCTAACGCTCAAAATTGTTTAAACAGTTACTATTCAAAATTAATATACCTGACTGAGCCCACCTTCAGGGCCCAAAATTTTGTGTTTGTTTTTTTTAGTAATTTTAGAACTTTGTTTTTAAAGTAGTCATAAAATTGTTTACTATTTTAACTGTAATTTACACAATTAAAAAGCTGTGCTTCTAAAATGTCAAAATTATAAATTTGGAAAAAACAAAACTCTATTTTCCGTGTTTAGTTTTTATTTTTTTCAGTTTAAAATGCATCAATCAAGACTTACAAAGTCTCATTTGAAAGGTTTTTAAATTTACTACACCTTTCCATTGAAAGTATAAGCAAAAACCAAACTAAGTCAAATTTGTTATGGTTTTTTGTTTTTTCAATAAATCCACAGGTAAAAAAATCATTGTTTCTAAAGGTGGTATTTTTATCTACTATTCCCCAAGTCATAACAAAATCAGTTTGCTTTTCAATTTTGTAGCATAAAAAATCTTTATTGACTGGTGATCAAACCTCCAAGAAAGCAATCAGCTGTTCCATTTGTTTGTTATACTTTGCTGTTGTTTTGTTTCAGATTAATGGTCCCCATTTCCTTAAGGAGTTTCTAAAATGGAAATAGTTTCATGGCATGATTAAGGAAAGCAATTAAATTGTGTTTACTAATAAAAGTTTCTTAACAATTTATTGTTAAATAAAATCTAGCCATTTTGTTAGTTATCTTTAAAATTTTAAAATAGAATAGTTTAAAAAGAATATTTAGAAGTAGGAAATATAATCTGGATTTGCTTAAAATAATAAAAGTTTCATTTTACTGGATTTAGTCGTTACTTTTGATTTTTTTCATGTTGGGTGAGCGCTTTATAAAATAAGAGTTTATTGTAAAGCCATGATAAAAGACTATCCCTCTAATTAATTGGATAAGCCTACAAAGCTATTATTTTAGTCAAAAAATACCTGTCATTTGGGAACAGTTATTAGCGAAAATCTTAAGTTCTGTGTGCTAAAACATTTTTTTCGATTTTGTCTTTAAATATATTATTTTATAAAATGAAATCAAATCAAAATTTCTCTTTTTCTCTTTCCTTCTTAGGTCTATTCAAATTATAAAATAGGGGTTATTAGTGTTCACTATTTTTGCTAAAATGTGTGTACTAAATTGTGACTTATGCCTATGCCCCATTTTTTGTTGTATTAGCGACCTTATTTGGATAGTTAAAAAATTTATTTACATCATAGGTTTATTTTAAAGTGTTTTATTATTTAAAAAATCCCTAAAATTTAAATAAATGAGAAAAGTCTGTTAGTTGGCTTCCATTGTTAAAACTTGTTGGCTGAGAATTGAAATGTAACTACATTCTAATGTTTTTAAAAAAATTTGTGTTTGTGTTTTTTAGTAATTTTAGAACTTTGTTTTTAAAGTAGTCATAAAATTGTTTACTAAAGGCCAGCAACACACACACATATGCTACGAAAGTGTCTACTCTCTTCTTTATAATTGACAGGTCAACAAATAGTTATGTTAAGAAAAAGTGATTGTAATATTTCTCTGAAGGTTAATTATCTCGATGGTACATTCCCGGTGGTCCTCCAAACTACTAATAAATAATCTTGGCTTACTATGGTATGACAAATTGTAATAGTCTGACCTATTAACCCAATGGCAAACAATGTGTCTACAACATTGACTCCTTCATATACATCTTGCATGTCACCTTTCCATATTTAGTGCTTGTTTACACTCAGGTCTTGTTGTCATACCTGCCCTTTGGATCTTGCAGTTATTGATGAAAATTGCAAAACACCATTGCAAGTCTTATTTGGATTGCCAATAAATCCTATAAGCGGATTCTTCACTGTTAAAGTTAATATATGTTCAACATAACTATTTCTGAAAATTAATGAAATAAAGTGAATGAGTGTGATTGTATGTAGTTATAAACATTATATTTTATTTAATAGAATATGTAACGAAAGCTGGTAAATTGAAACCTGCAACCTAAGTGATCTAGTGCTTTAAACTCAAAATTAAAACTGCCTTTTTAGCTGAATTTTTGAAGAAAATAAGAGCTTTTACACTCGTCACAACTTGAAAACATTTGGTAGGAGGAGGGTAAAACTTCATTTCTATCCGTTTCAGACCATTTGGAGACAATACCCAAAATTCATTAATTTATATATACTAGGGGAGACCTCTGCGTGCTCTGCACGCCAACCCCCGGTGCGACCTTCTAAAAACATATGTTATGTTTTATTTATAATAAAAGTGTAGGATTAATAATAACCTCAAAACTAAGATGGTAAATAATGTTAAATGTTCAAATCAAATTATTTCTTATATTTTATAACAGCAGTAATAATAAAGGTTAAAAGAACCAGTAAGGCTCAGGTCTACACTTAATCAAAAACCTAACAAAAAAGTTATAAATTATAACCTCAAAACTAAGATGGTAAATAATGTTAAATGTTCAAAACAAATTAGTTCGTAAATTTTATAATTTGAATAAATAATTAATTCATTTCCTCCTTTATAAAAATCAATATTTACTTCCACAAAGCAGCTGGATTAGTTTGTTTCTTATTATAAACAGCTGTTTTGTATTAAAATGTTTTTATAACCTTCTGAATACTGTAATCATCGTTATTTACATCCACGAAATCAGCTGGATTAGTTTGTTTCTTATTATAAACAGCTGTTTTGTATAGAAATGGTTTTTAAATATTTTCCATGTTAATCTTATGGCGAAAACCCGACCTTTGAGATTAGCTCACGCCATTAAGGATAAGAATTTTTGACATCTAAAACCTTATTGCAAAACTACGAAATGAGACGAATTTTTTGAAACCTCAAACATTAAAATTGGTCCAGAAATAAGGGAGGAGTTGTATTTACAAAAAACGGCTTCACGTATTATATATAAAGATATATATGTTTTATTCCCGGATTGATAAGTGGTAGTAAATATACTTCAAAATTGCTGATTTTTTGGTGAAAGGGTCCTAGTAGGATTCTTCAAATACACTTTTTTTTTGTTTTTCGATCCGATTCAAAATAGCGGAGGTATACCGATTAATTGTTTTTGCGTAGGGATTTGAGGAGTATATAAGTATATGGGTTTTTCCCACCTTGATAAGTGGCAGTAAATATGCTTCACAATAGCTGAACAATGGATTTTTCAGACACTGATTTAATTATTTTTCAATTTGAATCAAAATGGCGGCCTATTTTATTAAATCATATTGGCAAATTTAGAGCGAGGAAATTGCATTATTTCTCCCAATCATAAGCCCGATTACAATTTGTGGGTTATATCATTCAAAAGGTAATTAAATTTACTGCAATCCTGTGCAAAGGTATTTCAGGTACAGTCCCCCCGGAACAAGGAACAAAATGAATAGGAAGCTCCCAATAAATTATTTTTTCCCTATCCATGTAAGGCTTTTGCACAATTTCTCCCACTCATAAGCCCGAGTACAATTTGTGAGCTATATCATTCGAAAGGCAATTAAATTTACTATAATCTTGTGCAAAAGTATTTTAGATGTACAAATCACGGAACAAAGTTCATTGAAAGCTCCCGATAAATGATTTTTTCATTATGAATGTAAGTTAATTGCACCAATTATACCTTTCATAAGCCCGAGTACAATTTGTGAGCTGTATCATTCGAAAGGTAATGAAATTTACTATAATCCTGTGTAAGTTTTTTGGAACAGTTCCCGGAACAAGGAACAAAATTCATAGGAAACTCCCAGTATTTAATACTAGTTATTTCCTGATAAAACAAATTTGTCTATAGTAATGCGGCAGTGCTGCTTACGGGTTTTTTTTATTCACCACTTTATAAAATAATGCCAATTTTTTTTCATTTATACAATTTTCAAAATTCTTAAATATATATTTTCTTTTATTCCTTTCTATGGTTTAACATACAACAAACTCTTTGTATAAGTTCAGTATTAAAATTTTGCATACCTACCGAAATATGCAAAACTTATGATTTGTCAGTAAATTCTTTGATTTAAACGTATTAGTGTTTTTCAGCAATGCGTTTATTATAAACTATTATATTCCTAAAACATCATAACTAAACAATATTTTCTACACATTTTTTAAGGATTACATCTTGTATTAAGATACTGGCTGTACCTAATTGTATATTATTTGGAAACAATACCATGGCTACATATTTAATACGTTCAGATTGAGTAAAGTCCTTAGTACATGTATTAAAACAATGTAATATGTTATAAAACTAACGATTTTAATGGAGGTGTTATTTATTAGATAGCGAAAGAATACAGTATTCTGTTAAGTAACATCTCCTGACATTTGAATAAATGTAATTGTCTATTTTAAATACGTATAGATTGTGTACTAAAAATCCTGAGAGATTAAAAAAAATATATATATTTTTCTGCTAAAACCCATGGTTGTACATTTTATTGCAAATACCTGATGTTTTTAAATAAGAAAAGAATAGGTGGAACTCTGAACAATGATGGGTTCTTGTTTATTGATCATGCATTGATTGAAGTAGGAGTACAAAAACATATTAACAATATTAAAACATACAATTTAAGATATTAGTGTCTATAGCTTCAATAGGTTTTATGAGTACAAAATTGATAGTGACCAAATGTATAATTATCAAATTTTCAAAAAATTTTTTAATATTAACTTTTTTCAAAGAACAGTAAAACTGTTATTATCTACATAAAAACATTTTAATGTTCGTTTGTTCAAAATCTCAAATCTCCGAAAGTTCTTCACCGATTACCATGAAATTTTAACACAACATTACATTAGAATACAAGCATGTTTTTATATACTTTTTGAGGGTGAAATGGGGTTGCTAACCCTATGCAATAAATATAAATTAACTAATTTCAAACAAGATATAAAGGTAAAATTATGTAATATTATCTTTAAGGGATATAAAGAACTAATTACAATTTGATTACTTAAGTCAAAGGAATGAAATGGAATAATTACCCTTAAAACTAAATATTAATCCGTACATTTACTTTTTCTGTGTTCTCAAAAACTACTTAACTAATTTCAATAAAATTTTGCAATTTACACGTATTAGTACCAGTATTTCTTATATAATATGGTCACTACAAAACAGTTATATTTATATTGGGGTAGCTACCCCTATACAATACAAATAAATTACACTACATTTGTACAAACTATAATAGCTAAAATTATTTAATATTATTCTTAATTGATTTTTAAAAAATATTTGCAATTCAATTTCTTAAGTCAAAGGGATGAAATAGGATAACTACCCTTAAAATTAAATCAAGCACTAGCGAAGCATTGCTGGGTCCACTAGTGTTTCAATAAAATGTGCCATTGTTCTATTGTATTTAAAAAAATAATTTATATAAAAATAAATCATATACATTTAAAAAATATATATACTTTAATTATGAAAATGATTTAGAAATGTTAATATTCGGTACGTCATTTTTTTGTTTGTTCTAGGAATAGACTGTGATGAAGCTAGAAATAAGGAAGAAAGATTGATGCTAGAAGATGCCAAGGACTGGCTTAGTAGTGGGGAAATTAAAGACATTCTTCATCCTAAGACAGGAGCATCGTCCTTATTTGTAGCAGCTGCCAAAGGATATATTAAAGTTATGGAGTAAGTTATGAACTAACTAATTATACAATATAGTAAATTATTTAACATTTACTTTCTAGACAATAAATTAGAGATAGAACCATTAAATGTACAGCATATATATTCATAAACATAAGTATTTATAAAATTCACCATTATTAGCACTTTACATAATATGCCTTGCAGTCAGCTTGTTTAATACGTTGGCTGTCATGTGTGTAAGTTATGGGTAAACCAATCTTGTTAGAAATTACATGAATATTTTCTTATAAGCTGCAATTTATGCCACTCCCTTCAGCTGTTTAACTTTAAACAATGTTCAAAGAGTTAACTTTATGTTTCAGAGATAATTCGTGAGATGTAAAAGTTTTATGTAAATATGAATAGTTATTTTCTCTCAATTAAATGTGACATGATATGAACATGTTCTGACAAAGAAAACATTGTGACTGAATGAAACTTGGCTTATAAGTAGATATTTTGAAATGTTTTTTAACATTGAACAGTTAATTAAGATGAACTTCAAATTTTCAGGATAAGTTAGTGATAAATTACTCTACCTTTGATTGAATAACTGAATTTCATCCCCTGGGGTGGCTCAGGAGTAGTAGCCTATCATTTCATACACTTGGATTACTTTTAGTTATAAAGATCAATATTTTTAATAGTAATTCTAGTTTGATAAATAATAATAGGGTTTGTTTTAAAGGTTTTATATGTACAGTGGAACCTCGTTAATCCAAACCTTCTAGTCTGAAAATCCAAATAATCTGACTGAAATGGATGTTAGGCTACCAATGACAAACTCAGATACAGTTTTAAAATTTGTAGTATATTTTACAAATATGTAAACAATAAAGCAGTTACATTTACTTACACAGATGTTTTTAGATCCTGCAATACTATAATATTCCTACATTTCACTAGTTTTTCTTTTGCACAAAATCATTCATTTTGCGTTGGCGTGAAGAGTCGAACATATCAGATGACACAATGTTTATCCATCGCCTCTTAAAATTTTCTAGAAACATTTTATAAAGTCATGTGACAGAGTAATTGAATGTTCTGAAATCAAAACCTGATCTCAGTATATTGTAGAGTGAGGAGGGGAGATCGTCTGTTCAGTTCTTTACAAGGCTCCAAGCGGGCTGGAGGAGGATTGCCATGTTTGTAAAATTTTCAACAAGTTTTAATTGTAAATCGAGTAAAATTCTTGATATGTAATTGCAAAGTTTACAGTATATTCTTCAATTATTTAATTGAAACATGAATCCTTATCTAAAAAATAAATGGATGGAGAAGTTGTCTCAAGGTGTGCCTGAGTTAGGGCTGAGAAGCTTTACTCTTCAAACCGTGTACTATGGAGTTTTCATTGGTTGTTGGTGAACGAAAGGTTTCATAGAATTGGAATTAAATTGAAAGAATTAGTGAAAAACAGTGTATAAAGTTAATTCAAGTTATTTTTATTTTAAAAAAGAATGGGGTAATTGGACTCCTGAACATAATAAATTGCACAAGTATACATTTAGTTTAAATTGTCTGCATTATTATTTAATTTAAATCTTATTTTGTTAAGATCTTACACCATCATGTTTCTTAACCAAAATTTTTGCTTTGATTAATATAATAATATCTGTCTATTTGATCTAATTTTAGTATGTTTCATTAAACAGTTGAAATCGACCATCTTTTCTGACTAATTTTCATTTAGTAACTACCGAATTTTTCAAAGTATCTCTACCGTAATAGAACCTAAAATGTTGAAAGAGTACTGTTAAGTTATTCAATTTTGTTAGCTTAATAAGAAATAAGATGGGGTCAGGTGCCGGTAAATTTGGCAGACTATGTCAGCGGCAAAGTGCGGTCAGCAGAAAACAAACTATCTATCTGTGGAAACACAAGTGGCCAGCAAAGTGATCTGTGAAATAAATTGTCTGTGACTGTGACGTCAGAAAAGTTAAATGTTATAAATGAAACGATATGAGTTTGATAGAGAAACCAGTGGACAGCCATCTTGGATGACCAGCGGGATCCAAACAAGTCTTCTGCTTTGTTTGGGACTTAGAATATTTTTTAAGTTTGTTGACATTTAAATTTTGAGGTTATAATCATATTGTATTATAATAATATTTTTTAAATAAATAAAACGTAAATGATAAAATTTAATTTATCTTACATGATTTTTTAACTCAAAAATTTTTTTACTGAACATTTTTTTTGATATTGACATTTTGGTTTGTTTCTAAATTTAAAAAAATAATTTTATGAGTGTAGATCACAGCAAGTGGTTTTTTGCTAGTGAAATCACCTTAGAAAGTGCTCGGAACATTATGCAAATAAATGATTATTTTAGCTCATAATAGCATTAAAATATTTTGTTTCTAGAGTAATTCTGTGTATTGTTGACAACTACCAAGAAATACATTTTTCCTTCTGTTTGTCAATATCTCTGTTATCCTTTGAGCTACAGACAAAATAAGAACCCATTGTGTTTTTTATTAAAAAAAGCAAACTTTTTTGTCTCTTGTAATTTTTTTGTAAAGTTAGCGGTTTTTGAGATATTTAACATTAAAAATTATAAACGGCCGCCATTTTAAAAATATTCAAAATAATATTCTAATTTTTTGTACAGTGATAAAATGTTACGCATCAAATATGTATACAAAGTTTGAGCTCAATATCTTTTCTATTTCTAAAAATATTAAGTATTTTGTAAAAAAAACATACAGATAGACAGACGAAAAAATAAGCACTGTAGACATGTTTATATTGTGAAATATGTTTGTCTGGATCGTAGGAACATATCCACAAAAGGGGTCCAGAGAGTTCGGGGACACCCTGTATAATGTAATATAATACTGTACTGGTATTAATTTATGATTTTCTGCCCTATTTAGGCTTATAAAGATTCAACAGTGAATTAACCCCGGTAATCCGAATTTTTGCCAATCCGAACTGGTCTCATTTCCAATTAGTTCGGACTAGTGAGGGTCTACTGTAGTTTGGTAAGGGGTAGTTTTAAATAATATTTGTTTTAGAATTGGTATAATATAGAGTGGAATATCAAAAAGTAATAACAATAAAAAAACTACTGGTCAGTGTTTCTCACGTCAAAAACAATAGGTGCAAGCATATTGCCTTCTCAGGGTTTAAGTTATTTTCAAGCCTTAAAAGTAACCATAAACATTTTTTTGCTTTCAAGCAAGAAAAGAAATACAAATTTTTTAACTCAACAAAAAACAAACACATCTTTTGAACAGCTACAGTTATTTTATTTATTTTTTGCTTTGAAATAGGTTTTGTGTGATTATTTTTTAATTGTACAAAAGTTTTGTTTGGGAAAAGTCATAAACCACAATTTTTATAAAATTGTACGTAAATGTACGTACTAAGACTAAGGTTTTCTTTTTCAGCATATTAATGCAAGCTGGAGCGGATGTAAATATACAAGACTTTGATGGTTGGACACCACTTCATGCAGCAGCTCATTGGGGCCAACGCGAAGCTTGTGAAATTCTAGTTGAAAATTTCTGTGATATGGATAAGAAGAATTTAGTTGTATGTACTTTTTATTCATTTTAATTTGAAAATATTTAAAATTTGAACATACAAACACAGTTATATTTTTTAAAACAGTATCAGCTTGAGACTTTAAATGCTGTTTGCAGTTTCTATTAGTGTTAATCATTTCACAACATAGAATAAACCTACTATACTAAATGACATGGTGGTAGTAGCTTATACCTATCCATTTTTCTTAAACGGAGTTCAAAATTTCCTAATTTCACCTAAAGTTAAGAGTGTGTCTGTTATAATTTCAACTTAATAATTTAGTAAGGTTTTTTTTTTTATTACTTCAAAAATACAAGACTATGTACGCTTAGAAAAAGTTTGAACTCTAAACTATCAAGCAATTAACACCCAATAACACGCACAGCCGGCATAGCACCGCTTGATTTTTTTTTTTTTTTGCTCTTTGGCAGAACTGTTTACCCAAGGTCGCTGATTTTCTTATCTCCCCTCCCCAGTTTAACTAGTAGTGTATTGTGTTTTGTTGTTATAGTAGATTCGGCATGGCGCCGCCTTTGCATGTGCTTGTGTTACTAAAATTAAAGTTGTTATTTCTGTTTATTTTTTGTATTTTATGGTCAGTTTTTTAAATATGAGTCTCCAAAAAGACTATAAACGAATTTAGTGATGAAGAAAATGAAACTGAAGTTACATCATGTCAAGTAATTGTTAAATACGATTCCGACTATAATGATATTGATGATGGTGATCTGGGCTAAAAAAAACGTTGAACAAGCAAGTGATTCTGAGCAGAAAGATGGAAGATATTGATGTTAAAATGAAACTGAAGTTACATCATGTCAAGTAGTTGTTAAATACGATTCCGACTATAATGATATTGATGATGGTGATCTGGGCTAAAAAAACGTTGAACAAGCAAGTGATTCTGAGCAGAAAGATGGAAGATATTGATGTTAAAATAAAACTGAAGTTACATCATGTCAAGTAGTTGTTAAATACGATTCCGACTATAATGATATTGATGATGGTGATCTGGGCTAAAAAAACGTTGAACAAGCAAGTGATTCTGAGCAGAAAGGTGAAGATATTGATGTTATTGAGCCTAGTGGTACAAAATTATAACAAAACATGATAAAATATACAAAATGATGATGCGGTGTTAATTAATTACTAAACATCATATTTGGCAACTATGTCAAAATCCTTTTCTTCTTTACAAGTATTTTTTTCCTGCTGCAAATTTCATAACTTCAGCTTAAATGTAATTGGAATTCTTAATAATTTTACAAAAGATTTTAAGCTTAAAATTATAAAATAAAAGATTTAGTTGAAAGTTCTGTTTTTAATGGTACTTTAAAAAAAAAAAAAAAAAAAAAATAGCACTTAGTTGAATATCTCTTATTATATTTTAATGATTTAAGCATATTAAATTTATTTCACTCTATCATTACTATATTACTATTTTACAAAAATATAAAGTGTAATATTGAGTTTTTACCCAAACTTTTTGCAATAAATTTTACTTTATGTTTAAGATCAAAAGCAACATTAAATGATAGTATTTAATATATATATATTTTTAATAAATAGACTATTTTTGATTAATTAGAATAATGTGTTGTTTCACTCAAATGATTGCATTTCTGTGTGTGTTTAAAGTGTATTTAACTCTGACTTCCAAATATTAGGAAGGTTATAAACAGTAAAGTTGTAGTTAATTTAAGGAACACAAGATTTACTATATGGAATTATGTTATTTTTGGGATCATTTTCTGTAATTGAGGCAATGACAGACATTATTATTTCTTTTGTATATCATGTGATGGGATATAAATCTTAATGAGACGATGCTAATTAATTATGTAATGTGTATTACTCATTCAATATGTTTGTAAAGATTGGTCTTCAGTTCTTTTGAGTCTCAATTATAGACCACTCTAATGATTTAGTATTAGTAAATTATATTATTTAGGCATTGTTTGGTTTATAAATATTTAATTTTACAGTGATGTCTGTCTAGGGCCAAACTGCATTTGATGTGGCAGATACAGATATGGTGAGAACATTAGACGAGCTAAGGAAAAAGCAAACAACACTTCAGAGAGACAGAGGAGACATTAACTCTTTCATCAATAAGAAGATGCAACCTAAGAGACGGTCATTACACTCAGTTTGTTGTATAAAACTTTTGGGCAAGGTGCTTTGTGTATCACAGTTCAGCTTTCTCTATGCTAACATTATGTTCACTTACATTTTTAAAAATACAAAAAAGACACAACATGCCAACTTGAAATTATGCTAGTTTCATAGTGGATTATTATGGACATATAATAATAGCTCTTTTTCTCAAGTGCATTACTTTTTAAAATAGATTATCTTTGGCATTTATTACAAAAATACATGAAACAATGCATAATAATATCACAAGCCTAAATCATTTTAGTAATTATTTTTTGTCATTGCTTCCATTTAGTCCTCTATTTGTAAAAATGTATGACCTTTAGATCAACACTTTCTATAATCACCCAAGGGAATTATTTCAAATAAAGTTTAAGTTTTAATAATATTTTTTATTAACTGCCCGATCCGGCTTTGCACGGATAGACAAATCAAAGTTAAATGTATATTAACAAAAAATATATTATATCAATAAATATATTACACTATGTATTTCTTATGGTGATTTTTAGTAACTTTGACTCCCCAAACCTCCCCTAAAATTTCGAATTTTTTAAACCCTTTCTTAACGAGCACCTAGGGCCCTAGAGGAAGGTACATACCAAATTTCATTCCAATCCATTCAATGGTTTTGGAGAAATCGTGATTTAGTAACTTTGACCCCCCAAACCCCCCAAAGATTTCAATTTTTTTGAAACCCTTTCTTATCAGCACCTACGGCCCTAGAGGAAGCTACAAACCAAATTTTGTTCCAATCCGTTCAGTGGGTTTGGAGAAATCGTGATTTAGTAACGTTGACCCCCCCCCCAAATCTAAAGGAAGCTACATACCAAATTTCGTTCCAATCCATTCAGTAGTTTTTGAGAAATCGTGATCAGTGAGTCAGTGGATTTGGCTTTTATATATATAGAAGATATGAAATCAACTTTCAGAGATTGTTGACTAAATTACTTTCCAGATTATTTTACTTTAAATAAATTTGGATCACTTTATTGGTATTGGATTTTTTGAAAATATATTATGCAACTGCTTAAAACATTTCCCTAAATGGTATTTTGACATGGCAAACCAAAAATATTTGCAAACAAAATAATTTGCCAAAATTTCAGTTGGTTCTGAAACGGATACCAAGCTATAGAACATATAACTACTGTATAAAACATAATTGTTTACATTTATTTGCTAATATTCATTACTTTAAATTGTTAATTACCCCTAATTAATAAATCAATTCCTTAGGTCCTTTATTTTTTTTTTCATGCAATACATTAATTTAAAAGTATTTTGCATGTTAAGAAGTAAGAGAAAAGCTTGAATTTTTTGGATTTAAGAGGCAAAGTTAAACCCCTGCTTAGAAAAAAGACCATGCTACATATTATAACTTAAAATTGTTAAACAAGAAAATAACATTTGTTTTTTTTTCTAATTTAATTTGATCAATATGATACAAGTCAGAAACTACGAAGTAAAACTTAGTACTTTGCTTAATTCCAATAGACTTCACTCTCTTATATTGTATAAACACCAGTAGGTCATGGACTAATAAATATCTGCACATTTTCCAGCTAAAATTCTTCACCATTGACAGTTTTGTAAGTGCCTTAACTAGGTACTAACTCAAGTTAATAAGATTTAATTGTTAAAGTTTATTAAAGTTAGGTATCAAGTAGCAATTCCATTTTTTCCTTTTAGGGTGAAATACCACCAATCCTTTAGTTGAAATAAATAAATTTTAATTGTTCAAGTTTATGCAAGTTTAAATTTTTTAAACTTAAGTAATCTGGCTTTATACAATTTTAATAAATTGAAAATCCATTCTGTTCATTAATTTTACTTGTACATCCTGAATCTAAACACTTGTTACTTTGCATGATTAAAATAATGTTTATATTATATTTTAAATCTGAATTAAAATAATCTGCCTTCTTTCTTATGCATCTTTGTACTGTTTGTGGTTCATGTGAATTTAGCTTGATTAGATTTTGCTTATGTTTTTCATATTAATTGAAATGTAGTACTTTTATGCTAACCTCAAGATGCTGCACTAAATTTTTATTTTTCATCTGATTACACTAAAAAAACGGCTGCGTTTAATGCCAATGACTGACCAAGAAATAGAGTTTTCAATACTTTTAAGAAAGTGACATGAAAAGTCTGGAATCTGTAAAATAATATAGGCTTTTTACAAAGTAAAGGACCAAGCAAAGCAAATAGTATAAGTAACATATAAATAATTGTACCGTAAAAATAACTATTCATATTTCAATAGTTGAACACATTTCTAATAAATTTAGATAAATCAGCTTAGTTGGGTTTATTTGGTTGGAAGTTTTTGCAAACCATTAAAAGTTTTACTAAAATAGTTTTTGACTAATTTTAAATGTATCTTCTATATATTCTTGTTTATTTTTTGCAAACTCAATCTTTGTAACTCGTCCTAAAAGTTCTTCTTCATTGCTTGATAGCATTTTGATAACCAGGAAAATCCACTTTAGATACTAGGTATGAAATAAACTACTTAACTATTAAAAAACCCTTATTTCTTTGAAAATAGGTTAGTTATTAAAACTTAAGACTAATATAATAAAGCTAGATAAGCCTAAAGCAATCATTACCAAATTAATTGTTCTTGTTACTTTTCAGGATATCTGGAAAATTTACATTTTAATATAAATAATAAAGTTGTCTTTATTTCGTAGATTGTCGGGAGTAGACAAAATACATTCAAACAAAGAAATAACATGGGAGAAAGACAGACTGGCTGAAGATTTGTCACCTAAGGATAAGATTGTGATGGACATTCCACAAGTGGAACTTCAAATCCAACCTGAAATTCCTAATTCAATATCTGAAGATAATCATGTTGGTAAGTTAAGAAATTTTTTCTCTCCAAATTTTTGTTTTGAGACTATGACAAGAGTAATAAACACTTCTGTCTTTTAATCTCCAATTGAAGATAGTGATCATAAAATCTGTTCAAAATAAGGTTTTACCTATTTGATTTGGACTGCAATACAATTTTGATGATGTTGTTTAGTCCGGCACATTTTGTAACTAGGCGATCTCCATAATGTCAACAAACTTCCCCTATTTTGAACTCCCTTCGCCATAAACGTTTCTTTTTTTCCTATTTAGCTTTTCTTCAGCCTTCAATATGTATGTGGCACGTGTTTAAGCCTTCTGCTTTGGTTTCAAGATTAATATATCCTATACTGTAATTTAGTGGTGCATAATTATTTGTTTTCAACTCTTCTTCTGTTACTGTTTCGAGATTACTGGTTCATAATTTTTGTTTTGTTTTCAACAGTTTGTGCTTGTATCAGAAATAGAGTGTGTTCCAAACCAGTAAACAATGCCAAAAAAACCAAAACATGTAACTTTAAGTTTGTGTCAAAAACAAGAGATGATTCACAAACTTGACAAAGGAGAAACCTGGCGCGAACTTCCTCCAGTTTTTTGTTTTTTTTTTTTTTTGACTGATGAAGGTGACTTGAAGACAGCAAGGAAAGACAGTTAAAATAGGTGACTGTCCGAAGAAGGAAACTCCTTTATTCACTTGGTTTATGGAAGAGGGCAACATTCTTTATAAAAAGGGAAAACAATTTAATGGAAAAATTATTAAAAAGGATGATTTTTGAGCTAGTGATGGCTGGTTGGACAACTTTAAATGAAGATTTGGGATTTTTTTTTGTTGACCATCACGGGAGATATAATGCGGATGAAAGTGGTTTAATCTTGAGAATGCTACCACATAAGACTTTTGTGCAGTGTTCAGAACAAAGTGCTCCAAGCAGAAAAATATAAAAACAGATTATCATTTATGCCTTGTGCGAATTCCAGTGGCACATATTAACTTCCGTTACTGGTTGTAGATAAAACCAAGCATCGTAGGGCATTTAAAAACAGTCTCTTACGGTTACTTACCAGAACATACAAAAACCAAATTAAAAGATTGGTTACTCGAGTTATTTTTACTGAATAGTTTAAACGAGATTTTATTCTGGTTGTAAAAATGTTTTTAAAAGAGCACAACTTACCAGCTAAAGCTTTGTTACTTCTGGTAATGTTCTTGTACACTCTAAAGCAGAAGAACTACAATCTCAAGAAGAGCAAATTCATGTTTGTACATGTCTTCGAAACACGTCACCACTCTTACTACCCATGGAAAAAAATGTAATCTAACAAGTAGAAATAAATCACAAAAAATCTCTTCTTTCAGACATAAGTAAGCAAACTATGGGATCATTCATTTTTTGAAAAAAGTAAACATGAAAAAAGTAAAAGTAGACGTTTTTAATCTCGAATACAGCTGGAATATAGTTAAAAGCGATACCATCCAGTGTTCTTGGGAAAAAGTCTGGCCAAAGCACTTTGCTTTTAAAAAAATGTGATTGAAGACTCTGATCAAGCTAACCAATACACATCAATAAAATGTTTTTCTGAATTAAATTTTTTTAATTTAAAAATAAATTATTTTGTCAACTTTATTTGCTCTTAATATGTATGTATGCTTTTTAAAACGTTCCTAAATATGTTCAAATATTTGTTGTCATCAAATGTACATATATCAATGATTTTTGTAAATCTGATAATCTGAAATTTTTTGGTAATCAGCGGTTGCCTGGTCCTATGTATCAGAATGTCAAGATAATACTGTAATAGGTCTTGGTAAAATCAGCATTTCTTAATAAGCAATATAGGGTGATTTATATAAATGTTTGCCATCTGTTTTATTTTGAAACTATTTATTTGTGATTTAATAAAAACAAGTCAATTTGCAACTCCCCTAGATTTATTATTTTGTTTATCTAGTGGTTTTAAAATGTGTTTTGAATATTATTTTCTCGTAAGGTTTCTAAATTTACCTTTAAAAATAATAAATTTTAGCCTTATTTTACAAGTTTTTAGATTTATTTATTTATTACTCCTGCATTGGTGCCTCCTGTATTGGTGCTGTGCTCTTCGTAGACAATATTTAATTTTATAACTTGATGAAAAATGAAAATCAGTCCCCAAAATGCATCTAAATTAAATTTTATGTGAAATTCAAAAACACTATAAAATATAGAGTTTCCATTAGAAATATCATAGTTCGTTGGCATATTTTAAATTTTGCTTATTACTTTAGAATTTTAAAGCGACAAAATAAAAATAAATTTAGTCCAGGGGAATTGCAATTTTTAACTGAAGGCATACATAATAAATTAATCACCCTGTTTATGAATAATCTATTTATAATCGAACAACTGTATATTCATCCCTTTAAACTGTCAAATTTCATATTGTGTTTTGATGATAATTAATTACTTTATGTTTTGTGTCCTTTTTTTACAAAACTGGAAGTCTGACAAGATTTGAATCTGACCTATATCCTGGTGGTGAAAAATCACTGAAATATGATTGTCTAAAACTTTACATTTTTAGTCAGACTAGAGCTAACCTCTGGAACAACCTAATCAAAAACTCGAATCCTAAAACTTCATCATAAAACGGACAATACACTAAAACTCCAATTATCCGAACTCCAACTATCCGAATCCAATTGCTGATTATCCGAATCTCTTTCAGAATTTCAGAAAAACAAAATTAAGACTAACCTACTGCAATTCGCAAAATAATGATTCTGTCTACGCGCACTATTGTCCTTCCTTCCGCGAAGCTAGTGTAGGCGCCAGGTGACAAACGGATTAACACTTAAACTGTCCATGTTAATGTTTTGCAAAGCCAAGCCATTTCAAAAAATTGCCAAATATAGTAATTATAAACCAATCCAAAAGTGTTCCACAGCTTTTTTGTAGAAAAAGTTCAAAGAATTCATATATGGCTGTAAAAAAATGATTGATGTAAAATTTACAAAGTTAGCTCAAGAAACAAAAATGTTCAGTAACGAAAGGAAAAATTTGAACTTTAGGCCTACATAAAAAGTAGTAAACATTTTTTAATTTTTTTTAATAAATGTAAAAAAAGTTTTGTAATTTAGTTTTAAATAGAACTGTATAAATTTATCAATTTCAAATGTCTTATTTTGAAAACACCAGTTTTTATACTACAAGACTGCTAACAAAACTAGGGCTAGTTTGATTAGTAATTTAGGAATATATCCTTTGCCCAAAAATGAAATATTATTATATGAAAGTGTAGAGAATAAATCAAAGAATTGAACTGTACTTGTAAATTATTATGACTTAGCTTTTCTTGAATTACAAAATGAGATGAAACAAATGAAACCTCGTGCAGATAAAGGACATACAAAAAAATGACCGGTGAATAGCGTGGGAAACAGCCTTGATTTGCAATCTCAAGCAGTAGTTTGAATTAAGCAAGCCTGTACTTTCCACTGCTGTTTGAATAACGTCTAAACAGTCAAATCTAGTTTATTTTACACCAAACGAAAGATCAAAGTTTTCCCTACAAAATGGTATAAAGATATAAATACTAACTCAAAGAATTGTAGGCGTTATCTCGAATGCAAAATATGCTGTTTCATTGGTTTAAAACTGTCCAATTGCGTTTACAGAAGCGTTTGTATTTTCAAAATTATAAGAGTGACGTCTGGTTGGAAGGCAGTTTTAGAAAAATAAAATCTTGACGAATTCAATGGTATCTTTATATTATAGGTCAAAATATTTCTGTTGAGCGCCATTGAGCTTTAGAGACGTGGGAAAGTTGAGTTTAATTGCTTTGTGATTCACACGCGGCAACGGGTTTAAAGAAAACGACAATTATAAAACGATGATTACATACGTAAATATACGTTTTAGAAAAAATGTGTAAATACAAAAATTAAAGTTTAAATCGCTTCCTTTCCAACGGATTTTGATTTATTGTGATTGGATGATTTTTAGTGGGTGAAACATTCAATACAAGTAGAGTTGCCAATAGTTGACTTATTTTAAGTGCCACGCCCCCCACAAGTGCTCAAATTGAGTAGCCTATGCCTATTGCTAGGGAGAGGTTTGTTTTCTCGGTAATTTAGTGAAATTTATTTATAAAATAAGGTTATTTTAACATTTTTAAGTATACAGATCAATTCTATGATTTATTCTCTACAATTTGTTATAATCGAATTTCATTTTTGGATAAAGCATATATTCCTAATTCATTTTTCAAAATAGGCTTTGGGGTCATTCCGTATCAACTCAACACAGTTTAAATTAAAATTTGACCTGACCATCTCCGATTTCAATGAAATTTGGTATACTGGTACATCCCATATAGACTAAGAAAAATACCAAATTTCAACTTGATATCTCTATTAGTTTCAAAGTTACGCCTTGTTAAAGTTTTCAAAAAACGCTCAAAATCGACCCGTTGTGGAAACTTTAAACTGCTATAGCTCCTCTCAGAATCAAGCTAGAAAGATGGGAGAGGTGTCATTTTGCAGCATTTTTCAAGCCCTTTCTAAAAATGTATAACACTATAGGGGTCTTAATACAAATTTTTTTAACAATTTCAAAATCAAAAATTAAATTTCAAATTTTTCAAAATGCGACGCTTAAAAAATTTTGAAAAAATTCTCAAATAGTTCTTGTATAGTTGTTAATTGATGTTACAAATTTCATTATGGGATCATAATGGGTTCTCAAAGAAAAATGCATTTGAAAAAATGCTTACATTCAAATTTTATCATAGAATGCTGGTGACGGTAAACTAATAATTCTTAATAACATAAAGCTTATAAGGTAATTGAAAGGACTATTGTTTGAATATTTTGTAGACCAATTAACTTATATTTGTTAGTAACACACCAAGATAAACTATAAATTTATATACAATAAATAGTTATTTAATGATTGTACGGTACAATATTATTATTCATTTTATAAATAAAAGGAAATAATTTGGGCAGAAATTGATCTTGTTTTATCGGAAATATATTGCTTGTAAGGAGGTATTGGTTAATAAGGTTCCATTAAAATAAAAGATAGAATAAGTCAGTACAACAAGTTGGCTCATGTGCTCTGTAGTTGCTTGTCTTAACCTGCAGCAGTCTGCAGGATGGAGCCAGTAGTTTCTGTTGTTCACTTGTCAGTCAGTTCAGAGATTAGTCTCTAGTCAGAGTTTGGTGGTGTAACAAGTATTACAGTACATAAATATATGTTTGATATGTGAATAAAGTGTAAGTTTTTGTGATTATAGTGAATGAGTGTTTGTGTAGTGATAGAGTGGCTTTTTATTTTTTTAGTACAGTTTGGTTTTAAAAAAAGACAGACAATATTTCTACATCTATAAAGACTTTTGGTCCAATAGTTTAGAACAGTGAGTGAATTATTTTGATTGGGAAGTAATATTCTTTTTTAATAATTAAAATGTAACTCAAAATAAAAAAATTACTATTTTAAAATAAATGTTTAAGGATACATTTTAAGATTTTTAGCGATTTCCTCAGCGACTAGTTAATAGGTAGAGAATTGAGATGGAAAAAACAAGGCATAAAACAGTTCAATGTTTCAATCCTTTTTCAAAAAAAGATCATAGAGTAAGAAAAACTCTGAGAACAGTAACACCATGGATGCTTGAACATTTTCAAGATTTAAACTTGCCTAAGGATGCTAAAGTATGTGACTCTTGCAGAAAAGAGTTATCAACTCTAATGAACAACAGCGAAGAAATAAATGAAGGCAGTGCTAAACTAAGCCTTGATCCATAAATTTTAAATGATTCTGATTCTGAAAATGACCCTGATTTTCACTCTAAGTCGGATGTTGTTCAAACACTTAATGCTTCTCTTCATGAACTAGGTGAATCACCCCTTGAATCAAAAAAAGTTAAATCAAAAAGTTATGCTTCACAAAAAATTGTCAAAATTAATTCAGCCATGAAGCGTAAACTTTTTACTTTTATTCAAGACTCCTCTGATGAAGCTCATGAAACGCTTGACGATTCAATTTTGAAAAATCTAAAAGACCACTTCTCACACTGCACTTCAAGAGACAAAAAGATGATGATATTAACATGTTTGCCTGATTCATGGAGTGTAAGAAAAATTATGTGAGAGTTCAATGCGACGAATTACATGGTGAGGCAATTGAAGAAAATACTTAAAGATAAAGGTATATTAGAGGGCCCTAATCAAAAACCTGGCAAGAACCTGCCACTAGAAGTAATAACAGCAGTGTGGTCATTCTACGAGAGTGACGAAATCAGCCGAGTTTTACCTGGTAAAAAAGACTGTGTTTCGGTTAAGACCGAGATAGGAGATAAAATCACGGTACCCAAACGATTAGTGTTATGCAATTTAATGGAGGCCTATCGAACTTAATTAAATTTAGCTTTAAAAATGAGATTGTAAAAATTATATATCATTGATATAGAGGTAATTTCTTAGTCTCCCATACAAATTTCACATATTCTTTGTTTACAATCTAAGATACTCTTAGCCCTTAGGATAACAATGAGGCGTTATAGTGGAAATTGTATAGTGTAAGCATGTTTTCAAATGCATTTTTCTGTAAGAACCCATTATCATCCCATAATGAAATTTAAACCATCAATTAACAACTATACAAGAACTATTTGAGAATTTTTTCGAAATTTTTTAAGCGTCGCATTTTGAAAAATTTGAAATTTAATTTTTGATTTTGAAATTGTTAAAAAAATTTGTATTAAGACCCCTATAGTGTTATACATTTTTAGAAAGGGCTTGAAAAATGCTGCAAAATGACACCTCTCCCATCTTTCTAGCTTGATTCTGAGAGGAGCTATAGCAGTTTAAAGTATCCATAACGGGTCGATTTTGAGCGTTTTTTGAAAACTTTAATGAGGCGTAACTTTAAAACTAATAGAGATATCAAGTTGAAATTAGGTATATTTCTTAGTCTCTATGGGGTGTACCAGTATACAAAATTTCATTGAAATCTGAGATGGTCAGGTAAAATGACTGTGTTGATTTGACATGGAATCACCCTTTGACAAAACCTAGCGGTCTGGCAACATGATTTGTTCTCTCTATTTTCTACTGTTAGCTAGTACCTATAGCTAGTATTGATAGTCGAAATAGTTGATTTTAAAGCTAATATAGATTGTAGTAAATGCCAGTAAAAGAATTATATTAGTCATGTTAACGCGATGATAATACTCAAACGATAAAGTTATAAAACATATATACGCGACCGTAATATGTGCGGCGGATAGTTTACTTCAGTCGCGTAAACGTGAAGCCAGTCCCGCAAAGTTTAAAATATACCCTTTTTTCGGAAAAAAATCCAATTATTCGAATTTTTGATTATCTGAATGGAGTCTGGTCCCAATTGATTCGGAAAACTGGAGTCCTACTGTAATGCTTGAATATTTACAATCAATAATAATTAGTAATTAAAGTGCAATTTAAAAAAAGTTTTAATAATTTTAATGGTAAAAGCAAAAAATGGTAAAACATTTAGCAAAACGCTACTCAATTTCTATTCAGTTAATATCCCAAGTTGGTTAAGACATATTATGTTACATGCAGCATCTGAGGATGATGAGGATTCTGATGATAGTGATGAGGACACATCGTCAGAAACATCTGATGATGACAGTTGTGATGATTCATTGTATAGTGGTGATATAAGCGAAGAGGGTGAGTTATTCCCTGTGTTCAATTTTCCATCATATCACCAGGGATTTTGATAGAACTTTGATTTGCTTGTTTTTGTTTTGTTTTGGCACTATAAACACTTGTTGTTTTCTAATGTAAGAAGAAATTATTTTTTAAATGCACTTGCGGACACTCACATTGTTTACTTAAGATTTGGTGTTACACAACACATGTTTGGTAATATGTATTATAACTTTTAATGAAGTAACACATGTTTATTTATACACGTATGAATACAAGTTATAGAGTAAGTTAATTATTCATGAATCTAATTTAGTGTATGATTCCATACATTTGTAGTTTGTCAACTCCATTTAAACTTTGGAAAAAGAGAAGAAAACCTAGGAGTTGAAAACATTTGTATTTAATAATCAGACAACAAACAAACTCTTGTTTTGTGGTTTTATATAGTTGTTTTATTTGGTTTTTAGAAAAGAAGAACAGAGTGAACAGGGATGAACAGACAAGGATACCTACAACGCCCGAAGTCACCAAAACAGTTCCTATAAATCCTGTAAGTTCAAGAAATATTTAAATATATTTTTTATAAAATTAGTGTACAATTTCTGTATTATGTTTTGTTGATAGAATGGCTAGATTTGAGTATACTGAAACTATAGGACGTGAGTACAAATAATCGAAAAAAAAAATAATGGTAATTTAACCTCACATTTTTAATAGCAACATTGGAGGTTGCAAAGCATTCATATTTGTGTACTTTGCAACTGAATAAGTTGATTTTGAAGTTAAAACAAAATTACTGCATAGAGAACTTCATCCCTTCTCCACAGTAGGAGTGGTTAGTACAGGTTTTTTGTTCACCTGATACTGAAACTAGCTGGTACTTTATACAAGTACCTAATTTTTTTGGTATGAAGTAAAACCTACGGAGACCAAAATTTGCTTTGTGTAAATATGTATGAGAAGTATTATAATATAGTTTGTCATATACTATAAATAGTTTCAAATAATTTGTGTATAACCTTATAAATAAAATAACTCTATACATTAATAAAATAAAATAAAGTTTCTTACCTTGTTTCCATCAAGTGACTTTTTTTAACGTGTTTCGGGACTTTTATCCCATTTTCAGACACTATATATAAATTACTCAACCGAGGTCGTCAAACATTAAAATTATTGTACAAAAAACACATTTAAAGTACGTTTTGGTGTACACCTCTGGCTACCGGATGGAAACTATCAGTCTGTTGTCTCGCACACTCTGAACTTGTTCTTTCTGCTGAGGAGAACAAATTTAATACAATCAAATACATCGCCATAAGAAATGGTTACGGAAGCTCAATAATTGACAAATTTCTCTTAAAATTCAAGGTCAGATCTGAATCCCATCCCAAAGAGAAAGTTAATCCTATCTTCGTATCAACCGAATATGGCAGCATCCTACCTACAATAGTCACTTCTTTCTAGCTTTCATAAACTCAGCAGAACAATAGCCTTCCGAACTAGTAACACCATTAAACAATTTCTTTACCCTAACAACCCAAGACCTATAGAAGATCAAATAGGCGTGTATAGATTGACATGTGATGATTGTGAAAAGGTATACATAGGCCAAACTGGGAGACCGTTTAAGACTCGATTTAAACAACACTTACCGACAAAACCAATTTCAGGTAACAAATCTAATTTTGCACACCATCTAATACACGAAGACCATAGTTACACTAGCCTACAAAATAACCTTAAACCAATTAAAATATGTTCTAAAGGTAAGATATATGAACGCAGTCGAGGAGTATCAGTTTTATGAGGCGATCAAATCAAAAGATGCAAATGGTGAACATCAATTTTTGAATGACCAGCTAAATTTTGACTCAAATACCTTATATGACATGGCGATTTCAAAAAGCCCACGGAAAGAACAGGTTCTGGGTGCGCGAGACAACGGACTGACAGTTACCTTCCGTAAGCCAGAAGGTGTACACCAAAACGTACTTGAAATGTGTTATGTGTGTTTGGTGTAATTAATTTTAATGTCTGCCTGAAGGTGGGATAAAAGTTCGAAATGCATCACAAATACAAAAAAAAAGAGGTCACTTGACTGAAACAAGGAAAGAAACTTTATTTAGTGACCTGGATACTGAAAATGAATTCATCATTAATAAATATTTAAATTTATATTAGTGTGTAAAAATATTGAAATAATTCGAAGTTTTGGTTAAATATGACTTAATACTTAAATATATACTTGTTTTTCAAGTTGTATTAGAACAAATTTTTAACAATTTGTTTGGCTAAAAAAAAGTAAAAATTTACTGCACAACAAATTCTGTTAGCCTACGACATACAGTCATGCTGTATGTATAGTTACAATACCAATTAATGATGCTAGAAAATAGAAGGGAAGAAGAAACTCTTAAGAAGCCATACATAAGATCAGATCACATCGAAGTAGGAGCAATCTGTCTGACTACATTATTACTAAATCTGCTTGGCAAAATGGATACTACTCCACCTACAGTTTGCATCTGATCAGAGTGCTTCAATTAACATTATTAGTTTTAGTGTGTAGTTAAAAAGTTAGTGTTAGTAGTAAAAAAAGTGTGTACCAGGACCAAATCAGTATTAATCTAGCCAAGAATAAAGCAGGCAACCAACTAAGAACATGGGCAGAGGTTTTCAGTGCAATTATACTGGACCAGCCTTAACTTTTATTATTGTTTGTGTTCGCCATATCGACTATTGTTTATTAAGAAAACCTGTTGAACTGACCGTCCAATAGTCCAATTTTAAACATTCAACGATGGCCGTTTGGCTATTCGGCCATTTTCAAGTTAAGGATTTTTGTCCTTCGTCATCAGTAAAAATAAAAAACACATATTACACTAAAAATCACTTATACACTCAAGTCCACAATTACAAATTTGTAACGTGCTGTGCTTACACAAGCCGTTTACAAACAAATTTATTAATAAAAAAATAATAAAAAAAAATAAAATAATTAATTTTGACAAGTTTTTTCTAAGTTGATTTTAATTAAAAAAAATAACCTTTACTGCGTAACAATTATTTATAATATCCTACCTTCAATCCATATACCTTACTTATTTAATTAAATTATCACTTCAAAATATTACAACACATTATTCCCTTATTCATAATAAAAACAATCAAACATAACCCCAAAATTGAAGTTAGGTTATGTTATAGTCAAATCTGTGTCTATCACACCTTGACTATCAAATCTCTGTTACGCATTAACTTATCATATCTGTGCGTACAGTTCGTTGGCTACAAAATGGACTCGTCTGGATGCTTGGCATCCATGTCTGTGCACATGGAAACCTTTGCCGCCAAACGCATTACGTTTATCAACGACCGACGCCATTTTATATTACTTATGAAATACACTGAATTTAATTTTATTATTATTACAAGGTTCGATTTACCATAAAGTACTTCTGGAAAGCAGAAAACTCAAACTAAGAAAGCATAGTAGTTGGCATTAATACTTTAATGCGTCATTTTAAGTTGCAAAAACACACAAATAAATAATTAAATCATATTGGCAAATCATCATCTCAATTACCACAATCAGACACTCAAACATACATATTTATTATTAATCATTTCATCCTAAACCTATAACAACTTATATTAATAAAATATTCAAATGCAGACTTGATTAAAATTAATTTACTACTTACGATTCTTTGTTTTATAGTGCACTTTAAAAAATGAATTTATACAAGAGAAAGAAAAAAAAACTTATAACACTTTTGAATTTAATTTAAATAGAAAACCCCATAACTTTTTAATTCGTCGCACTCTAGCCTCGTCGATTTTTGATTCACTGGAGCACTTGTTATAAGATCTTTATGTAAAGATGCTGAAGCCACGCTACGCCATTACGCAAAATTTCAAAGTTAATACTTTTGTAGTAAAATACGCACAAATTTTACATTGTTTTTATCGAAAGGTGTTCGGCACTGTCTCTACTTTCATTAAAACGTACTTTAACGGTAGTTATACCTCAACTACCGCTAAACACCACTTTGTGAAAACATTTCGCAAGATTACCTGCAAACAGGTCTGTTCTGTACTATGTCTGAGCCACAATTGAGAGAGATGCTTGTTCTTTTTTAACGTCCTTTCCTGTATGACGTAATATCGCGTGATATCTTCCAGGGGTTCGCAAATATGTCTCCCTGGAGCTAGTAACGATAAGTACCAACACCTCCGACCAAAATCCTGTCTCTGCACATAGATGAATCACACATGCTACCAACATAACATTTCAAGTTTAGTTCTTTAGATGTCTGAAATAGTCTTCAATATTCATTAATCATTGGCTAGAAATTTAGTGAATCACTTCTTCAAACTTCCCAACACTGTTCAATGTTTTTTGTGTATTTTGAAACATCGTGAGTTACAATTGAGTAATTTAAGAAGATTGAATTTAAATTTGAGATAAGATAATACGTAAGATTTATTATTTTGTGTTATTAATTATGTCTGCATTTCCCTTTGAATTTCTATGTTTATTATTTTTTATGAAAATAACTAAGTTTTTTAAAATAGGCTAAATGTCCAAAATTTACATTATGACCCCCTTTACGTTATACCCTTATTTAAGTGTTTAAAATCCCTGAAACTCACATATATTACAAAATACACGCTCGCACATTTTAATGTCCATGTGATTGTTACAAACTTTTAGCTTCAAAGAAATCAAGTAGAATTTAATAAATTTAACAAGATCTGTACAATTAGTTGTTTTTTACTTGATTTGTACAATTATTGTTTTTTTATTTATTTCTATGTTTTAAGTCAAATAAACTCCTATGATGACCTATTGTGACACATACAGTCCATGTAACAGAAATATTGTATAAATTTGACAAGTAAATTCCCATAACGACTAAAACATAGAAGGATGGTCTGGTAGATAAAGAGACGCAATATACAATAATAAATATTTATAATTCATATATACATATATAAATTCATTTAAGACGCAAAATAGTTAAAACATAATGATTCAGATAAACATCAAGTAAAAAAATAAGCAGACTATATAATAAAGAATAAAAAGCAGACTTAAAAACATTAATGAATAAAAATATATAATGTAGATAAAGTGTAGAAGAGCTCATAATAACTAAAAACAGTGGTGCAGTTGAAAAGAACAATTAAAAAGGTAAATGAATGGTCACATAACAAACAATTTAAATAATTAAAAATAAGTTGAGGAAAGCGTATGTAAAGAACAAATAAATTATAACATAAATGTTTATATTAGTGCATAGTGTCAGAGCAAACTTGATTTGGTCGATGGTGAAATTTTGGTTGATTGAGGGGGCAATGTACCGCTAGCTGCTAAAAGGAAGATGGCTGATGGAATAGTCTAGTTGCTGTGTGCGAGTTGGAGTTTTCAACCGAAAAATGTAGATTTTGTTGAAAAGAGTATAAAAAAATGATGGAATAGAAAGTGTTAACAAGGTACCTTCTATATAAACTTGGTCGATGAGATCCAACGAGTGAAAGATGTAATTTGTGAAAGTTTAGTTTTTGAACAGCGTGGTTTTGGTATGGCGTAATAGAGAACATGTGAGTGACTAAGTTATCGTTTTAAATCATGAAAATCCTAGGTATAAATATCGATTCCAACAATTTAGTGAGTATAAATGGCCATAATAATCAATGAAATATAGTCTGCATTCAAAATTTTACTTTTTTATAGATAGGCCTAACTTCATTTAATTTTAAACTGCGTCTTAACTTATTCAAAATAATTGTAACTTATATCTTATGTAGATTATTGATAGTTTGTTCTATTTTGTTTTCATGATAATGATTAATTTATGTCTGTATAATTGTTCGATCAATATGAGTGAGTAAAGAGCATAGTTGTTTCACCACAATGTCTTAAATTCCTTTGATTAGCCATGGCTTCCCATCTAGTGTGTACTTTCACAGTAAAGAACGCATAACCTGAGAAATTAAGAGTAAATAAGAATTTTTATAAGTAACGATATGCATAGTAAGTCAAGAAAGCATAGAGATATGTTATATGTGGAATATTAATATTTTTTTTTAGAGTTAAAGTGAAGAAGTTTTGTAAGGTAAAATAAAGGAAGTTTTTTAAGGTGAAAAGTGGATTTGTAAGTTGGAGTTAAGGTGAGTTATATGGTGAATAATTTTTGTAGTGGAGGTTGAAGAGAGTGAAGTATTTTTTGTAATTAAAGTTGAATATTAAGCGACGAGTATTAAAGATAATTAAGAGTAATGAAGTGTAGGTGAGTGATAATCCACATATAACGTTTTTTATTAGTTTGAACATTTTTTTTATTTTTCAAGTTTTTCGACGATCACATTTTTTTTTAACAGTTTTAATCAATCATAAATTTATTTTTGTAACGCTTCCCGTTACACTATTTAGCCTGTTCATGTAACTTTAAACTTCTTTAACTTTCCAAACAATTTTGATAAGTTATTTATAATGATTTGAATTTAGAAATGACTGTTAAATAAAGATTAGACTACTTAAACAGTTAGACAACACTTTTCTTTATGAAGAAAGATGAATTGAGAGTAATCGGAGACAACAACAAAATAAGACTAGGTAACTTGAAAAGAAAGAAGGGTTTAGAGTAAGAGAAGGAATATAAACCAGAGAAGGAATGTCCAGTCACCTCATAAAGAGGAAGGTAGTAGACCAATAGTTTGTCATTTGAAACTTATTGACATAGATTTTGTCCTTAACCTTTTGCACTCGAATAGGGTCTTTAAAAAAGTTCCTCTTGAGTCGTACTGGGAGTGGTCACGCCATTTGCTATGTCAGCTTGTAATTTTTTTTGCAGTCTTGTTCCTCCCAGCTCGTATGGCCACTCTTGAACTATATGAACAACACATGATTACTTTCCATCCTTTTATAACAGCTTTGTTGAGCTCAATAATATAACCTCTATATTTTCACTCCGTGCTGTGCTAGTTGATTTTAGTGTCCTGATAAATGGTTGATAGTTATAAAATTACGGAATTGGATAATTTAAATTAATTAAGTTATAATGTAAGTTCGTAAAATTTAAAACATTTTCTATATTGTATTTTGTCATTTAAAAACATGACTATTGGTTGTATCCCATTTTGGTTTTCATATGTTATTTATATAATATAAATATAACGCTTTTATGATACTAAGCAATACGGTGTTTTCTATTTCAAATAAGTTATATTTGTTATTAAACAGAGCTTATTTATAAAATACTTAAAATACTCATTTTTGCTCTAACCTACTTACCTGCATGTCAAGTGAATTCAATAAAACAATTCCGAGCTGGTGATGCCGTCCAGTCAAAATGGTAGCCAAGTACATGCAGACGAAAGAGCAGTCACTCTTGGTGGCCATGCGACCTGAGAGGACTAAGTTTACGGGAAATAATATGAGTTGTC
>JAGFPH010000108.1:575374-639005 GCA_018207615.1 Philaenus spumarius | reverse complement strand
CATGCGACCTGAGAGGACTAAGTTTACGGGAAATAATATGAGTTGTCAAAGAGTCGGGTGTGTTTCGAGCTCAAAGGGTTGAGACAATTTCTGAAGGAATGTACATAAATAATTTTTATAATGCAATAAATATTAATTTTTATTAAAATATGTATCTTGACCACTCCTAACACCATAAATTGACAGGTGTTTAGCAGTAATAAATAAACAATATCCTTTTAACGTCAAATAATTAAAGAAACGCATAGTCAATTAATCTAACCTTACTTTGAAATGAATTTTAGAATTCGGCAAAAGTGGTTTGGCACAATAGTTTAAAATGAAACAAAATTTACAATATTTTAACGTTAGTGTAGTGACAAATAATATTGTTTACTATTCATGGGAGGGGAGCACATACAATTTAAATCATAAATCAATAATTATTGTTTAATACTAAAATATAATAATTAATTGTTCAATCAATTTTTTATTAAAAGCATAGACAAGGGACAATGAATTATAAATCAAACATACACAAAACATATAAACAAATTTGGATCTAGATAAAAAGAAAACTATTTTTGTAAAAATTTTGTTTTTTATGTATGTTATGCAACTGATGGTTATATTAATTTAATATTTAATTTTTGTCACCAATACTTTAAATTTTATACAAATTTACTTATACAGGGTGTCCTGCGACCATATGAACAAACTTTGTCACGTTATTCAACATGTCAAAAGAAACAAAAAATGTAATATAACATGTGTCCTATCTCATTCCGTTTTCGGTCTGTCTGTCTGTATGTGTTTTTTACAAAATACTTAATATTTTTAGAAGTAGAAAAGATATTGATTTCAAACCTTGTACACCTATTTGTTGCGTAACCTTTTATCACTGTACAAAAAATTAGAACAATACAAGAGACAAAAATGTTTACTTTTTTAATGACAAACTCAATGGCTTTTTAATTTTTTCTGTAGCTCAAAGGACAACAGAGATATTGACAAAAAAAAAGGAAACATGTATTTCTTGGTAGTTGTCAACAATACCCAGAATTACTCTAGAAAGAAAATATTTTAAAATTATTTTGAGCTAAAATAAAAAGTTAATTTCATAATGTTCCGAGCACTTTCTGAGCTGATTCCACTAGCAAAAATAACGGAAAAAGTTAATTTATTCATAGGTTTGGAAATGGTTTGTTAGAGAGTGACAGCTAGCGAAAGATTTCACCCGTGTTTCAGATTACTCACAGAAACGAATCCCTATTGAAATATGTAGGGCGTTAATTAATGTGTAAAATTTAAATTAATTTAATTTATGTAAAATGAGCATATAAATTTAATAAAATAAGTCCCAGTGCTGTAACTGCAGTAATTGTTAATACAGGATGTCTTGCAACCATATGAACAAACTTTATCACGTTATTCAGCATTAAAATCATTTATAGATTAAAATAAAAAATAATATTTCAAAATTAATTATATAAACTGAATTAAAGTTGTTGTAAAAAATGGTTTGGAAAAAGATGTTGTGCATTTTGTCTTTATAAATTATCACTTTTCAAACTCGGATATATTGTATAGGCCTAAATCATTACTTTCTCTTATATCAGACCAACCACCAAACTACTGCATTTAGCTACCAACATAAAATAAAGATTCTGAACTGAAGCCACGGTAAGGCAAAGGAATGAAATGAAATATTGTGTTAAACTTTCTGTCTCTCTCACTCTGTCTGGTGTGCCGACGAGATGGAGGGGGCAAAGGAGAATTAGCAGTGACAGTTCAGTTTGGTGTCGAGCACTGATACAGGCAGCGCTTACGGAATAAAAAGTAACTAAAATGTGATTTCTCCCCACGGGTAAGCATGACTCTTAAGACTTTTATTTCAATTTTACTTACTTTTGATTCTGTTTTAGGCACCAAGTCTGCCACCCAAACAAGGGACAGCAGAGAATGACGATTCTCTTGTACCTTCTTGGAGGAGGCCTGGTTCATTTCGTAACCGAGGTGGTGAAACACCTAGCAGAAATCTTACTTTAAGTGAGTACAACCTTGGTTTTTCATTTCTACAAATTTACTTTTTACGTTTTCCATTAGGCGTACACACACTAGCCTACATTGGATGCATGTTAAGTTTAACCCTACATATGGCAGTGCTATAGCGAAAATTGAAAAGCCAGTTTTTAGCGTTTTGCAAGCATTTTTTTTAAATTCTAAAAAAATAGTAAATGAACCACAATCCAAAAGTGTTCAAAAGTTCTTTTTTGGAGAAAAAATTCAAAGAATTCAAATATGCCACTAAAAATTAGTTTCTTTTAAAATTGTAAAAGTTATTACCTTAGAAAGCAAAAAATATTCAGTAACAAAAGGAAAAAGTTCAACTTTAGGCCTAAATAACAAGTAGTAAACATTTTTTGTAATTTTTTCATAAGCGTAAAAAAGTTTTGTAATTTTTAGTTCTAACTAGAACTAGTTTTGTTTTTATGTTCCAAATACACGACTGCTAACAAAACTAGGCCTAGTTTCAAACGTAATTTACTAATATATGCTTTGCCCAGAAATGAAATATTATTATAACAAAGTGTAGAGGATAAATCAAAGAAAAGAACGGTATACTTGTCTTTCCTTAGTTCACAGAAGTGTTAGAGTTATCTTTATTTGAATAACAAAATGACACCAATCTAATAAAACTTCCCCGACGATATACTACGGGCAGGGAAGGGTCACTTGAATAACGTGGGAGCGAGAATCGCCAGACGGTCTCACCAGAATGCCCTAATTATGTACTTTACACTGCTGTCTAGACATACAAAAAACTGGTTTATTCTAGTTTAATTTACACCATTAGAAAGGTCAAACTGTTCTCTACAAAATGGTGTAATGGAATCTGTCAAAACATGTGATATAGTAGGCGTTATATCGGTTGACAAATGCAAGGTTTACAGAAATTGTCGTCAAAAATAGTGTAAAATAGTGACATCTGATTGGAAAGACATATTAGAAAGATAAAATCTTGATGAATCCAATGGTATTTTTATAATCTCGATAGAAATACTTTTTTAGATGGTCTTGGACATGTAAGAAATGGGAAATAACAGTACAATTATGCATATTCGTGCACGGAAACAGCTGTAACCCGATCTGCATATTTTAAAATGATGATTACATATATGTAAATATACGTTTTACGAAAAAGTTTTAAATACAAAAATTAAAGTTTAATTGATTGGCTTTTCAACGGTGCCGGTTTTATTACGATTGGATGATTTTAAGTTTATTAAATAACGGAATATGCAAATTTATGCAAATTCTCGCTATTGTTCGAGCTGGTTGCGTTCTACGCCCGAAAGAACGCCCCAAATTGCAGTCTGCCATTTACAGGGTTAATCACTACTGTGAATCACCATTTTTAATTTTACAAGATACAAAGAAACTGACATCCTTATGGAGTTATAGTTTTGTTTAGATTAAGAACATTCATATTGATAAACTTATGCTAAAACTGAGTGAAAACTTTTTATCATGAAGGAGTCAAGTTCCTATAAGAATGACCCAACAAATTCAACTTAAGGCACTAACCATTGTCAATAAAAAAAAGTAATACAATGACAAGCTAGGCGGCTACGTTTTCAATAAAAGAATGAAGTACATCCAATGTTGACAACTAAGCCTTAAATTTGAAATTGAATTATTTTTATTGAACAATACGTAGGCCAAAGTTAAAACGGGAAATAGCCTTCTTCCGATATATAGAATTTTCAAGTTAAAATGTATTCAATTTTTGTTTTATTTACTTTATTTGGAGAAGAAACTTATTTCTACGGCTAAGTTTTTCAATTAAACATACATGACAACTGATCAAACAAAAAGTCCCTTTGTACACAAACATGTTAACTTTTCTGAACATTGCACATGTTTTGAGAATGATAATACATACATAAAAATACATTGAAAAAATAGATATGTAACGTATTTGTATACAAAATATTTAGCATTTAAGATATTGTACTTACATTATAAATGTAGCAAAGTTTATCAAACCTTTGCTATACATCAATTTAAAAAAATCACTAAAACTTGTAGACTTAATTTATAAAATTTATAAATTTGTCATCAAATTTGTATTTTTACCTTCTTAAAATCAGTCAAAATATGTTAAAAGTTTTAAAGTATTTAATATTTTGTTTATTCTTCATCTGAAACTAAAAAAATGCCATGTATATATCAAACAAGCTATGTAAAAACTCACTTTAAATAATTGAAATAGGTACAAAATAATTAGCAATGCGACTTGCTTTATAAAAGAGAAAATCTAGTTATTTTCTGTCTCATAAAAATATGGGTATACATTTGCTTAATATGTCCCAATGATGTTTTGTATATTTCCAACTTAAAACAATAATGATTTTAAATCAATAACAGTTATGCAATAGTTTTTATTAGGTATTATTGTAATCTACAGCAGCAGCTGATGTATAAATCTGCTAATAATGTAATGTATCATATCATTTTGTCTTATGAAAGCAGGATAAACCTTCATTCTCCGGAACATAACTTTTCACTTCTTTTAACAATAAACAATATTTTTTATTAGGTATTATTTTAATCTACAGCAGCTGATGTATAAATCTGCTAATAATGTAATGTACCATATCATTTTGTCTTATGAAAGCAGGATAAACCTCCATTCTCTGGAACATAACTTTTCATTTCTTTACAAGAATTTTTATCTTGTAAGATGTTGCTAATGGTAATGCCTTTATATGGTAGTAGTATACTATAAATGTTAAAGTTGCCCTAGCTGGAAACAAGTTTACCTTGCAGTTTCTCTGTTGGCTTTTAGGCAAGTGTGACTGATGTGATATTGTGACGTGTTCTAATCAGTTTTTAATTTGCTATTTGATTTTATTGTTATATTTTGTAGAAATAATAATACTGATGTATAGTGTTAATAAGTTATTACAAAAATTACCTTAAATAGTGTTAACTGTTCCATTGAGTCCATATTTCTGATATTAAGGTGTATGTAAAAAAATATTTTAAAATAAACAATTTACTTGATATCAAAATGTTAGACTATGTTTATTATACAACAGCAATATATATGTCTTATTAAGAAGTACTGGAAATCTTTATTAATGTAGTTAAAAAAAAAGTTTATTAAGGGACCTTATTGAACATCTAAAATATTGTGAATGTAGATTGTTTGAATATTTTTTAATTGATTTAAAGTTATTTTACCAAACTTACCTTATAAAAACCCTTTCTATCTTTATGTTGTAGAATTTTTTCTTTGTTTTTTCTATTTATATAGCACATACATTGTTATTAATGATATTACAATATTAATTTGTACTCTTGACTTTAAACTGTCTTTACAATTTAAGTATCTCAGAGTGAATGAGAAACAATGCTTCTTTAAATCGCTTAAATTTATGTGATTCATGCAAAGGAATTAAATTACTTGTATTGTGATTTTGTATATCTACTAGTTATTTTTGAAATGAGTTGTAGATCATAATAATTATAATATTTGTCCTAAAATGGAAATTTTAATGGATCTTTATTTTTGGTCTAAGAACATAATATACAAAAATTTTAATTCTTGTTTAAATATGGGTGCAGCCCTGGTTCTTGGCAAAATACACGATTTACGTATTAAAATTAACATTTTAATTACCAAACAATCAGGAAGTTACATTTAAAAAAGTTGCATTGATTAAATGACCATCCATTGTATATAAGGTTTAATTTTTAAAAAAACTTTGTTTTAAGGAATAGGAGAGAAAGATAATTCTGTACTGAAGGTAACATCACCTACTGGTACTCCACCTAGAAATCCTGCAGAGTCCACCCAGGAAGTTGGCCTACGTAGAACACAGAGTTTTGAAGCAGATGAAAAGTATGTAAACGTAATGTATATAAATAACTTTTTTGTTTCTAATCCAAAACTAAACTGTGAGCTTATTTTATTTTAATAGCATGTTTATTTTGTTGAGAAAGCCTAATCAAGTTTTCATATCTGATTTTAATTTTTCTTCTTGTTTTAAAAATGTAGCACATTTCATACTGTTAGCCACTTAGTACGACTTGTATAATTTACATAATTTTCAATTCAGTAGTCATTTAGTATTTTTAAACTTTAACAATAAACTGATCTATTTTTTAAAAATTATTATTTTTGTTTATTAAATGTATTACATAAATGCAAGTATTTAAATGCTTCAACAGCCACACTATCAAATATATTTACTAAAATAAACCTTTTCTTCAGATTCGAGTGAAACGTTTTACTTTTTTTTATGTGATAGTGTGTTTTAAAAACATAATATTTTTCATTTAGTTTTTTATACCATTTGCTCACTACTTACCATTTGCTCACTACTTAATATGCAGTTAAATTATTCAAAGACTACTTCTTTTTCAATAATGGGTAATTATACCATACAACCAATAATTTAACAATTTTATTAATAAAATCAGATGATTTGTTCAACATTTATTTGGAAATAAATAAAGTATCAGGATCCTTAAAAAGCAAGTTGTGTGTAGTAAATTTATAACTTGGTGTCCTTCGTTCTTTATTTTTGTAATTGCAGTTTAAAGATCTTGAAAATTATTTACAATTGGTTGATAATGAAATCATAAAGACCTGTCTAAAAAAATATATATTTAATGGACTCACAACTGTTAACCAGCAGTTGGCCAGTTTGGATACAGGAAAGTTCTAAAGTTCCTATGAGTTTTACAACCTTTATAAATAGTGCAGAGTTTTATATTTAATATTTAAAAAATACTTATTAAATTGTCGTTTAGGGTACAGTGCTAGAATAAAAATATTATTTTAATTGTACAAGTAACAAAACAAGCATTCCCACGAGTAATGCTTTTTAAATTACATTATAAATATTGTGTTTGATGATTGCACACTATTTTAACAGTTCTTATTTTATTGAAACAAAATTGATGTATAAGCTATGTACTGTACTTGCTTCTACACGCACACCTTAACAACAACAAGAGACTTAAAGCGCAAGGAAACTTTAGTATCACTATGTTTTCAACAAAGTAACTGCTGTACACAATCACCATTGTAATAATTGATTGAAAATTGCCTTTACTTTATGTATATGCAAATCGTTTTGTTGCTGAAAACTGGTGTTTTATATGTAAAATTCAACCAACAAAATTAAATGTCCATTGAAAATGGAAATTATTATGTATTATTTTTTAAATATATTTTTTTAGTTGAAAGTCATGAGTTACTGTAGGTCTATATACTTATTTAATGTTGAATAAAATCAGAATCTAAATTAAAAATGTATACTTTTTTGTTTGAAATCCAAAACACTAATCATATAACTTTGTAAAATCTGCTACATATTTAGAGATTGCACAATTCATTCTTATTTATGATTGTTAGTAATTTATTTGAATTTTTATGAATAATGTAATCATTACTCGTTAACTTACTAAAACAAAACTTATGAATCAAAAATATTGTTTGCATGCAATTGAATTTCTGCATAATAACAGTTTTGATCATTTACACTTTCCTTTATATTTTGGATTACTTTGTTTTTACTAATATTATCTCATGACAAAGGAAATTCTAAAAATTCTCAATCATAACAGTTTTGTAATTTATTATTAATATTTTGTTCTCGTTATGAAGAGTGTGTATTTTTCTTTCCATTATAAATATTTTACATTTTTCTATTTAAATTCTCAATAATTTGAGGAATTAAACTGAGTTTTGAGTGGTGAGTCTACTGAATTTAAGACGTTCTCAACTTGATGAATAGATAATAATTTGTTTTATCAATGCACACATTGTTTCTTTAACATTTAATTACATGCTATACTATATTTTTGGGTCACATATCATAGAAGTGTTTTAATATAGGCTACACATTTTAAAATGGTATCCGTTTTTCATTTTTGCTTTCGATTACATTTCTGCATTAGCATTCATAGCACAACCTATTTTTAATGGGCCATTGGAGTTATAAAGTGTGATTTAATGAGCATAGTAACCACAGTTTTAATATAAGTAAAGAAATATCACTTTTATTTTGATTAGTTTGTGATACATTCACAAATAGCAGACAATTTCTATTTATTAACTGTAGCTTTTAAATTTGTTTCTAGAAAATTAATTGTTTGTTTACATGTTAGTAGTTTGCTGATTCCTTTTTCTTTATTGTTAAATAAAAAGATATGGTACAAAAGTGTACAAAACAAAACAATAGAAACCATTGTAGTAAAAAGTGTTAAATTTTAGCTGAGCTAACCAAATTTGAATTTAAAACTTCTGCAAGCATTCTTACATTAAAAAATGGCTTTGTTGCAACTTCTCGGCCATACAGTAGAACCCCTTTCATCCGCTCTCGGCTGGTCCGAAACTCCGGTTGATCCGACCGTGCTTGAACCGAAATTGGTGACTTACATCCCATCGCGCCATTGTTGTTTACTTGTTTTTTCGCTTGTCCGCTTTAGAGCTCCATCATCTCTTGTATCGTTTCTGTTGTTGTGCATGTTTTTTGTACTGTACTGTGCAGTTTTTAGTGTTTACAGGCACTAGGCAGTCCTCTTTATAAGCGGTCCCTCCTCGCTTTTACAAGGTAAAAAAGTAATTGAAAGGTTTTGCATTTGAGCTGAGTTGTTTAGAGTGTAGGCTACAGTTGATAATTTTATAATGTATTGGCACACTGTTTGACATCTCACTCTCCCCTCAAGGTCAGTGCTCTTATAATGGTACCCCTACCCACCCCTACTTGCTGTGTCATTGTCGGGGTTTGTCTATTTTTACAACTTAGTCAGTCACATCAAGCTATCGTTCGTTGTCAGTAGCGAAAATATTGGTCACGAGTGATAGTCTAAAATGTAGTACAGTAAAAAACTATTCTACTGTATTTATCTTTTTTTTAACAGAATTTACTCAATTTATTTATAAATTGAAAAATGTGTGAAATGCGAAGCACCTGGTACTATATGTACATATTTTTCATTTAGGCCTACTGTATTGTTTGTACAGAATTTAGTCGACAATTTAGTCATTTGATTTTGTTTAGAATTTAGTCACTAAAATTAATTTGAAAAAAAAACCGTTCATTTTCATTACTAAAATCCATTTTAATGTAAGCCTAATTGATCAATATCGATATTAAGCTGTATGACGTTCTATTTTTGGCTATATGCGGTTTTGATTTACACGGCACTTTGCCGTAACGCATATAACTTACTGTTCGTTCGTTTTATGACAGTGTTCTTCTGTGTTCGTTACAGTGTATTTTTTTTACATTGAGTTTACATTTGCATGTTTTTTATCATGTCAGGAGTGAACAGATGATCTTTGTAAAACCCGTCATGGCGTCCGGTTTTTTAAAGCGGATAATTTTCTATATTTTCTGATAATCCAACCTTTTTTGCGTTCCGACCCTACTTCCAGTCCCAAAGGTGATGGATTTATGGATTTATAGGGGTTCTACTGTATTTCGTAACATTTTATGAATGGAAAACCCACAAATGAAAATTAATGTCGTCAAGATACTTTTTGGTGAAAAGTGTGCTGATCCGGTTCTACATTTCATAAAGTTTCTTCTTTACAACTATTTGTATAATAATCTTTTATACACTTGGTCCAAGAAAATATCTTATTGAAGAATCAAACTCCGTCTTTCTTTTTATTTCTGAGTTTCAATAAATTTGAGTTCTTTTTTACATAATTCATATTTTTGTGGCGGTTTCTCTTCTGTGACTATAAATATGATACTTTGGGCATAACGCTATAATTTTAACTCTATATGTTCCACAAGTTAAAAGGAAAGCCATGTTTCACAAATATCCAATTTAATGGTAGGTGTATTTTATTCTTCTTTTCTTCAGCTAATTACTTCCAAATGATTAGGATATTTTTAAAAGCAATAAAATCAAATATTTCCATAACTTCAAAATTCAATTCTATGCTAGCAATTCTCAGTGACAATTTTTTCCTTTCAATGCAGTTTTTTATTCAGCTCTAACAAATTTGTCTCTATATTCAAATCAGACCTAAATTTAATCGCTAAATAATAAGTTAGGAAAAGGAATTCTTGACTTGAAACATTTTAGATAATAGATTTAGTTTAAGTAATTTTGTTGCTTGGCATGAGCATGTATGTGTTTGAGTTGTGTTTGTATGATGCATGGCAGATTCTACAAGCGCTACTGCGAGTTGAGAGCCAAAATCAATGCTGGCAATTCATGTCCTGCTTTGCACGCAGCTTCCCTTCCCACCAGATCTGCATCATTGAAAGAAAAAACTCATTCGAGGTAACAAATTTATGTACATATACTTGTATTTACATTTGATATTTTAAAGCGAATAATATTGACGAAGTAAAATATCAAACCTGTTTGAAAATTATAGAGATTATCACTATTTCAAGTAGTAGTGTTAATTATTTCTGATTTCCTTATTGAACTTGTTAATTTTACTATATATTTACTTTTTAGCGAATTTCCATAGGAAAAATGAGCTATTTGCAGTGGCCCTTATGGTAAGACCCAAGGTCGGGAGTAGCAAATGAGCACCGATCATAGTCCCCAGAACACGTTTTGGAGTGTCATTAAAATTAATATATATGTATATATTAGGGATGGGTCAATTCTCAATTCCAAAAGTTGATTTCACTGATTCTCGGCACTGGAATCGGCATCGAATCGATTCCGTGAAAGTCGATTCCGATTCCATCGATTCCGAGCCCGGCCACTACCGATCTCTGCAAATAAGTCTGTGTACGCGATTGCCGCGGCCGCCGATATTGCCCGGCGATTGCCGGGTTTATATTTCCTAGTTACATTCTATTTCATTCCAACTCCACCGCTACCGGGGCTACTGCGAATGCGCTATCAGTATTGGACTGGACTCACAATGTGGATTCGAATCTACACTGCACCAAAGTACAATAGAGTAGCTGTAGCCGCTACTTTGAGCCGTTAGTAGCGATTGCTTTGTGTGTATGCAAAGTAGCGAATACAAAATACTGATTACAGTGATTCTGACACACCTCTACTACGTTTAGGTTATGGTATGAATGTTGTTTAAAGTTATGATTATGAGATTTTAAGCGAGGTTGATTATGAGTTTGTTATTTATTTGTTACCTCATTGTGTTTGTGCGGTTGACTATAATTTCTATATTTAGGACTTTCATGCAATAACGGAAAATCTTACCGGGAGAGTTACGTACAATATTTTTCATTATACTATACCGAAAAAGCAATATATTTTTAATCAAAACATCTTTTTTATGAAAACTAAATTTATTTTCGACATTTTTAAAATACAGTGTGGGGTATCGCTTTATATGTTTTTGGGTACGGGAAAACTGATTTTGAGAGTTAAAAAGTCGTAGCGCGTCGGAATCACGTTTTTGGATAAAATTTTTGAAAATTCAGTGTGGGTTATCGTTTTATAGGTTTTTTGGTACGCGAAACCCGATTTTGACAGTTAAAAAGTCGTAGCGCTTCGGGGTCACGTTTTTGGTCAATATTTGGAAAATACAGTGTGGGGTATCGTTTTATATGTTTTTGGGTACGGGAAACCCGATTTTGACAGTTAAAAATTCGTAGCGCGTTGGAGTCACGTTTTTCGATAAAAATTTTGAAAATTCAGTGTGGTGTATCGTTTTATATGTTTTTTCGTACACAAAACCAGATTTTGACAGTTAAAAAATTGTAGCACTTCGGTCACGTTTTAGGATAATGTTTTTGAAAATTCAGTGTGGGGTATCGTTTTATATGTTTTTGGGTGTTTAACTCAATGTAACAAATAAAAAGTAATTTTAACGTTTTTTTTTTAATTCGTGTGTTCTCTCCAGCTGAAGTTTCGAAAAAGTGTTCCATCTTTTCACTATTTCTTATTTGTAAAATAAACTGGAGAACGGTAAAATCAATTTAATGTTTGTTGTTCCTTGTTGTCATGCCCCCTCAAGGCCACCGATATCAACATTCATGTTTGTGTGGCCGCATATACTATACACTTCGTTCTTATAGCTGTCGTACCTGGCTTTGTTAAGGTAAATAAGTAACATTATTGTATAGCAGTCGTACCTGGCCCCATTCAGATAAATATGTAAAACTTGTTTATAGCTGTCGTACCATGCTTCGTTCAGGTAAATAAGTACAACTTAAAAAAAAAAGTTGATGAAATATTAAATACAAGTAGTGTTGTCCATGACCGCACAATTGTGTGGGTTGCCACTTAGAGGGTTAAGCGATAAAATTACCGGGAATGCGATTACAATTTACCGAGAATTATGCATGATTTTTATGTCCCTTGGCTTTCCACCCAGGTATATAGTTAGAAAACAGCTTTTTTTGTACAGTATAATGAAAAAATATATATATATATATATATATATATACATTTGATAATGAATCCAAATCAGCAGTTTTATGTAAGTTCCTCTTAGTTCGATAACAATATTAAAAAATAACTTTAACATCAAAGAACCATGCAGTTAAAATTAAATAATAATGTTTACTTCCCTTTACATTTTTATGGTCATTGGAATCGAGAACCGGGAATCGATTTCTTGGAATCGGTATCGGTATCGATAAATTTGAGAATCGATCCATCCCTAGTATATATGTGTTCGCACTCTAGCGGCCGCATTTTAAGTCTGATTTGGTTCAAATTTGGTACACATGTTGGTTGTCTACGTCGATCGGACGAGTTTGTTAGCCAAAAAAAATCAAACAATTGGAAGCACATTTTTTGAGCGGAAGTAACTATTTTTTGAGATTTTTCCTACGAGAATAAATTTGTATTTTAGTTTTTTCTGCAAATATAAATGAAGGATGTTGTTCTACACATTTTGTTTTTTACGCGACCTTATAGCTCGCTTGGTTCCCCCAAAATCGATCAAAACGTAAAATACCATAGAAGTACCCAGTTCAAAGCCATGTGGTGGAATCTACCGTGGGGTGTATTGAAGATACTCCCAATAAGGGGGTTGGCGTGCCAAGCACGCAATGCTTTGTGTATTGAAGATACTGCCAATATGTGGATTGGCGTGCGAACCATTTTGCAACTATTCAACAACGTCGTGAATAGACCTATTTCCCAAATTGTTGGTTGAAACCCTAAAACATAGGCCTATAAATTTAATTATTTGTATACTTACAGCTCTCAGTCCTTTAAAGGACTGAGAGCTGTACGTATACAAAAAAGTAAATTTATAGTAGTAGTATTAACTTTTGAAATAGCATGCCTCATAAATCAATGAATAGTAGTGCTTCTCAGGCACATCTAGGACAACACATTAGATTTAGGTAGAGTTTAAACATTTACATTAGTTTTTATTATTTCTTAATTTCATCAATTAGAAAATTTATACTTTTTCTTGATTTTATAACAGTTAGATTACATATGTGTTTTGCCGCAGCTGTATTTTAAATTACGTATTAATGCTGGCATTTCATAAAATTTTTGCAAGTTGTATTCAGCCCTCGCTTTTTTCCTTGGACATTCACCTTAGTATTTCAAAGGTACATTTGACCACACTTCTATATCATAAAATTAGTGCGAATTATATTCGGGCATAAATTTCTTTCTTTATGACATTTGCTCTAGTACTTTAAATTATATTTCAACACAGGTGATTCATGTGTAGATTGTTTTTCCTCGCCGTTTGGATATTCACCGTTATATTAGTTACATTTAACACTGCTATTTTTCATAAAATCATTGCATATAGTATTCGGCTATAGATTAACAATGGTGTTAAAGAATTGATAGTTTTTTTATTATTGAAATATTACTCTATTTTTTTAATTATTATTAAGATGGTAACTGTTGTACCCATTATGATCGTATATAGGCAACCTTAAGAAATATGTAAAAGACCAATAATTTTTTTATATACAGTAAGACCTCGATAATCCGGCAGACTCGATAGTTCGGCATCAATCATCTTGAAAATTTGCACTCATTAAAAATAGCATTTTTTGTAATTATTGAGTGATTTAAGCCGGGTCTACAATTTCTGTTGGCTCCGCATCCGTTAAAATCAGTGTGTAAAAATCTACTGCTCAATAAACTTGTCCAAAACTAACGTTTCAATCAAAATTTCTCCTAAAAATCGAACCGATTCAAAACAATGTGCTCTCGTCGTCCTTTAAAAACGTTAAAGACCGTTTAACACTTTCGTTGCTGACAGTATTTTGTTGAACTTATTCCACTTAATGAAGATTATTTGAACAAATTGAAGTCTTTGGAAAAAGATACATTGAATTTCTTGTAAATAGTTGTTCGATTTAAGACCGCTTTCAGGGTATTTACTAGTTCCCAGAAATAAAAATCAGTGACTTTAAGGGTAAAAATTAAAAAAATCTAGTTTCTATATACAAAGTCTTTATTCTGTAAAACTTAAAATCACTTATGACTTATGTCTACTTCTTTTAGTAATACACCTAACTAGTGATTCGCGATTGCGGGATGTTTTAGTCGATTGTCTCGATTGTTTAAACACCTCGAGCATCAAACAATCGCGCATCACTATGCCGCATCTTGTCTGCTCCGCTGTTCCCTACTACGCCCACACTCGACGCTTACCGAACGCTGTTCCTGTTTATATTCATGTTTTGGCAAAAAAGACATTGAAACAACATAAAGCAAATAATTACTCAGCTTGTAGCACTAACGTCCATGTCACAGAGAAAATAATAAAATAAGAAATGAGTCAGTTGTTTCCTATAATGACTAAAGACACAGAGGTTTGGTCTAAATGAATAATGACGCAAAATAATTACAGTAGAATCACTTTTTTTATATAAACAAATAATAAAACATAAAAGCAGACTGTAAAAGTAGGTAATATAAAAGCAGACTTAAAAAACATATTAAAATATGAGCGTGTGTAAAAGGTGAAAATTGTACAGAAACTTTGTTTCAACGAGTGGTGCGTTATAAGCGAACAATACAAAGCGATATTTGAAATTATAAACAGTTCGATAAATAAATAAAAAAAAAGAATATAATAACAGGGCATAGCACAATTTAATATGTATCGAGAACTTAATATGATAGTATATGCAGTGATCATGGAAGCAATTGGAAGAGAGAGAGGGGATCAATCTGTGTATGTGAAAGAACACAGATATCAAAAGATACGGAACGCAACAGAACATACTAATAGCGGTGGAACGAGACAGAACGTACTGGTAGCATTGGAACGAAACAGAACGTAGAGAAGCAAGCAGGGACTTCTATCAAGATGGCGATATAGTTCATGTATGTTGCATGAAGCCGGCGAGTGTTACTACAAGAAAAATGTAGTTTTCGTTGTAAAATAGTGACAGATTTGGTCTCAATGTGAAGTAGATGTACTTTAGAGGTGGAGTGATTGAAGAAATTAGAACTGATCATGTAAATTGGCTGTTTCTCGACTGATAACTTTTCGATGTGCTTTGGCGGGACTAGCGTGGGGTAGGCTTCAGAAGTGAATTGAGTTTACGACAAAAATCCTAGGTAAAGAACAGTGCGACGAATATAACAAGTGAAACTGTAAGTAATAATGGCCATTGGACATATTTTTAGTCTGCAGGTATTAAAATTTTTCATTTTATTAAAAAACTAACTTCATTTAACTTCTATTGCGTCATTACTTAAGGTATGGTTCAGGAAACTTTGTACAACTGTAAATAATTTCTTGACTTGTTTGTATATATGTATCACTATGTTTATGTTTCTTAATTGCTGTAAATATCCATTTTTGATCATGTTTGAGTAAATAATTGTTGTCTTGCTGCAATGCCTTGAATTTCTTTATGTAGCCACGAATGTCCGTTTAGCCACTACTTTAATAGCCAGGTATTCACCCCTAAGAAAATAGAATTAATTAACAAATATTTTTCAGTGATTAGTAATTACAAGTATATATATGCAAACAGAGCATAAGTGAGGTTATATGTGGATTATCGCAAATATTATGATTGTTATTTTTTTATTAAGATTATGGGAGTCAAGTGAAGGTGATTTTTAAGGTTTTAAGAGTAAGGTGAGTTGAAGTAAGGTGAAAAATATAATATTGTTCTACGTTGAAGTTGGGAGAAAGATGTTATGGAGAGTTAAGGTGGGCGATGATTTATTATTGAAGTAAGGCAATAGGCCTAGGAGGTATATAAGTGATTTTAAGTATTACATGAGCGACGACTTTTGTTTTTAAGGTGAATAAGTGAAGGAGGTGATGGAGAGATATTAATAGTTATTAGATAATCCACATATAGCGTTTTTATTTTGATTTAAAACATATTTTTTTTAATTTTTGAATTTTTCACCGAACCCCATTTTTTTTAACACAGTACAACTTTCACATTATTTTTATTATTATTTTTGTAACGCTTAACGTTACAAAATGGCTTTCCCAACGTGGGGCTGATAAACAAAAGAAGTTTTATTTTATTATTTTTTGTAACGATTAACGTTACAAAATGGCGTCCAACTAGGGGGCTATTAAACGAAGGCGGAATGGATGTCGTGGCGATTTTGGAGATTTTTGGGGCGTTGTGGCAAGCAACTCAATTTCAAGTTGTTGAAATAGATTTAAAATATGGCAAACAGGGTAGAGGAGTTAGGCCTGAATGATTCAGGTTTAGAATTGGATCAGTCCGTAAATGAGAGTGTACAAAGTAGGGTAGAGGAGTCAGAAATGAAAGAGACAATTAAAGATAAGCCTAGTGAAAGTTTGAAGGAGGTTAGGTCAAATGATAATTTTGCTGGGGATAATTTTGAAAAAATGATGAGCTTTTTAACTAATTTTAAAACAGAAATCAAGGTAAACATTGAAAATTTAAATGTAAAAATGGAAGTAAATAATGAAAGTTTAAAAACAGAAATAAAAGCAAATAATGACAATTTAATGGATTTAAAAACAGAAATGAAAACAAATAATGACAATTTAAAAACAGAAATGAAAACAAATAATGACAATTTAAATTCTAAATTAGACAATCTCAAAATAGAGATGCAAGACTTAAAAGTAGAAAATGACTTAAGATTTAATGAAATTTTAAAAAGTTTAGAAGTAAAAGAAAATATGACTAGTAAAATAAATGTAGTAGAAATGAATGAAAATGTGATCAGTAAGATAGATGTTGTAAAGGTGAAAGATGATGTGACCAAGGTCTGTGACTCTGAAGTTGATAAGTTTAGTAAGCCTATTGTAGCAGTGTGTGAGAGTGAAATAGTAAATGTAAATGAAGTAGTTGTTGAAAAATTATGCGATGATTATGTTTCAGGAAATAATATTATAGGGAGTAGGCCTAATGTTGTAGAGTTTGGAATTGTTAAAAAGGTTAATGGAGATATTTATAAAGAGGTTATTGTGGAAATAAGTAAGGATAAAGAAGTTGATACTGGAATGAATGTTGAATTAAAAATGAATAGGCTTATCAATGATTTGAGAACTAAAAGATTAAACTTAAAAACAACTAATAAAGATATAAGGAGTTATTTAAAAATGAACAGAAGGTATATACTAGAGAGAATTAAAAAACAAAAAACTGAACACAAATATAGAAAATTTAAAAGTAATGTCGGGAGAGAGAAAATCGTAAAATTGATAAAACATAGGCTAGGCCTACTTATTTTGAAGAGGCCTGCGAGAAAAAAGAAGAAACACTTACCTGATTGGTGTTTCGATCTCTCATGTATATAGTTTTTTGTTTTTTTTGTTCCTTTGTTTTAAATAATTTTTGAAAAATATAAACTTGAAATGTAAATTAACTTGTAGTACGAATGAGCGAGCATGAAAATTTCAACGGGGAGTGGCAAACTAAAGATTTTAGATTTGTTTTCACTATTTTTAAATTCGTTTTAATAAAATGTTGTAGGGGGTTATACATTGGATACAGACAAGGTATAGCAATGCTGTGACCATCAACGACATGTTTGGGAGTTTAAGGGGGGTCAATTAAGGAATGGATGATGGGAGATATGTATGAAGGAAAGGAAATTAAACATAGTAAATATTTTTTCAAATTTCAATTTTATATTTACATTAATGTTTTTCCATAGTCATAAGGATGGTGTTTGCTGACGCACACCATCACAAACTTGTTTATATGTACGTATATATACGCCGTTGAATATTTTATTTTTTCTTCTTTCCATTTTTTGTCAGGTAGTTGCACTCTCATGGAATTATCCATATACATTGTCTGAGAGGGGGTTATTGCCATTTTTAAAGGTCTTATTCACAATTTGATATGTGGGTGATGTGTTAAGTTGGTATGAATGTATGTAAATGTAAATTTAAATATTGTAAAGAATTTGATTTGTGATGTGAATGATTGATTAAAATGTGTTAACTGAGAGTGATTGAGTGTAGAGTTGCCACAGGTTAGAGATGAAAATAAGTGAATTTTATTTGTTGTCATGATAATTAATAATGTGTAAAATTTGATTAATGAGTGAATTTTGATTTGCAATTGATGTGTAATGTTAATTTGCAGGAAACATTGAGCCTGATAATATGTTGAGAGATGAACAATAAGAACTATAATACTTGAATGATTACAATGATATATAATTTGATTGATAATTTTGATAATGAATAATGATGTGTAACTTGATTTTTTCAGCAATGTTGATTGTAATACTTAATTGTGAAACTTAATAATGATGTGTAATTAATTTTTTGATGTTGTTTAATTGTGATATCTGATTTCAATATTTGATTGTTTTGAGTTGATTTTTTGAGTTTTTGATTTTTTGAATTCATAATTTTTGATTTTTTGGATTTTTGAATTTTTTTGGCAACTAATAATTAAGTGAAGATAAACATTGATAGATGAAGTATTTTGGAATAAGAATAATGATTGAAATTTAAGTATGATTTGTAATTTTGAAATTTTTGAATAATGTAAAGACCAAATTTCTTTGAAATTTAAAAAAAAAAAAGGAAAAATTTTTTTTCTTCTCTGTTACATGGACTGTGGTGTTTTTGGTGTTCATGAAAGCAAATTCCTTGAATTTCTTTCATGAACAGGGGGTATCTCATATATGCTCAAAATTATTTTAAAGGCTAGATATGTCTTATAAAAAACTAATCAGGTTATTATAGGAAAAATATTTCACCATCTTGATGAAATCATCTATGATCGCAATTATAACATCAGCGTGTCACTCGCACGATAGTATATGGAACTTTTTTTTTTATATCTGTTACAATCCGGCGCTCAGAGAGCTCATATTATAAATATTTTATGTACAAAATGATTTTGTTTTAGGCTTTTAAAATTTATTAGTAAGCGGCAATCTCTCTACGCAGTTAATGTTACGTATTTTGAACGTGTAATTTACGTGTTCATATACAGTACATGTGCATTTATTTATAGTTTATTCCATGTCTAAACCATTTTAAAGGAAGACCTCGATAATCCGGCATCACCGGATCCCCGAGCGTGCCGGATTATCGAGGTCTTACTGTACCAAAAAAATAAGTTTTTATTGCCTATAAGTATTTCTGCTAGTTATAACTTTTGTGCATTTTATCCCTTAAAAGTGTAAAGTCGAGGTTTTACTTTGTACAATGTTAACCGTAATGTATGAACAAAGTGGGCTTGGCTTCAGTTGGGATATGGAAAATTATATATCAATAATATATTATGATTTACTAATATTACTTGAAAAGTATGTGCTACCACTTAATGTTTATTGTAAGGGTATTTTTTAGGGATGGGTCGGTTCCCGATACCAGTTCTCGGTTCCGCCGGTTCTTCGCGGAATCGGAACCGAGAACCGATGAGCTAAAAAGTCGGTTCTGGAACCGGTCCCGATTGATGTCGAATATTGACGTGAATTCGGCAATTGAAACGACCCCTTTATAGTGGTACAAAACAAAAGAGAAAAAAGAATATTCACACATTTTCGGTTATTATAAAACTAAACTCTTCGCGTTAGTTTACCTGAACGCGACATACGTTGCAATTTAGCTCGATCGTGTGGCGATGGTGGACGTGAATGCCGGTTTGATGCACTCATTTCATCAGATAATGTAGCCTTTGTAAATTAATATTTATGCCTAAATTATTATTTTTTTACTATCAGTGATTACCGGTATAACAATCAATAATCCCTTTATTATTCATAAAAGTTAAAAAAAAATAATAATAAATGATTAAAATAATTACGCAAGAAAAAGTGTCAAATAAAATTATTCGGAATCCGATTAGGCATAATATTTTTTTACGATTGACTAGGATTGCGTTAACGCTCGGAATATTATATGTTTTGTTTCTGAACGTTCAATTCGGGTGAGTTCAGAAATAATCGGAACTTCAATCATCGAAAATTTCATTCGACAGCGTCAGTTTAGTCCCGCCGAAGTCTGAACAACTTGTTAGAACAAAGTAATATCAAGTTAATAACGCTGTGTGTAAATACGTACAGTATTCAGTTTTAGTGCAGAGTTTTATTCATTTTGTTTTAGTTACCGCATTAGTTAATACAGAAGAGCGCCGATTTTTAGAAACAAATTAGGACAGAGGGACTTCTGATAACCAATTTGTTCGGGTATTTAATTCACTGTGAACTCACTAACGACTGACAGCAGCGTTCGGCTGACTCACAGCGACTGCTGTTCCGTTGAGCGCACAAACTCCCTGACGTTTACAACTCCGGTGATTATGCAAGTAAAAAACTTTAAATTCGGAATTATTACGTGTAGTACTGTAATGTACTTATTTATTTACAGTACATTTCTGCTTTCAGATAATCTACGCTCTACTGAATTAACATATTAATTTGATTAAGTTTAGTTAGTTGGCTAGTCTTTTCATCAATTGCATCGAAAGTGTGGCAATATTTTATAATAGAGAGTGACTTTTTGTCCGTAATTTAACTTAGCTGAATAATTTTATTGAAGTGAAAACTTCTATATATATATATATATTTATCCTTCTGTATAGTGTATATGAAGAACAAGGACCGATGACAATGCAATACAGTATTAATTTTTTGGGTGTAGTAAGTGAGCACTGACCATGGTCCCCAGAACACGACGTGATTTTCACCCCCTTCAAAACGTCGGATTGATTTGAAACTTTGCACACTTGTCAAGGACCGATGACAATGCAATATTAATTTTGTTGGGTGTAGTAAGTGAGCACTGATCATGGTCCCCAAAACACGTTTTTAGGTGTCATTAAAAACTTTATATACAGGGTGATTCACGACGATATACAAAAACTTTGGGAGCTCCTTAATTTTGTTGGGTGTAATATGTAATAAGTGAGCACTGATCATGGTCCCCAGAATAAAAAATAAGAAAGTAAATAATACGCTTTAAAAGCAAACCGAACTAAAAATTTGAAAATAATTGTAATTATTTTATTTATTTATTAACCAAGAAATAAAATGTTAATAAAATCCAGTAGTTAATCAATATTCATTTTACGCGCTGTAAAATTCGCATAGAAGTTTTCACTTCTATTGTGTGGTCATATGCACACCCAATTTTTTTAATTATCTGTAAATAACTTACTTAATCATTTCAGTGTTCAAATTAAATCTTATGTTTTACACTTAAATTCTTGTTAAATTCCTTGAATAATGGAATAGAACCAAGAATCGATTTGACTCTAGAACCGAGAACCGATTTGACTCTAGAACCGGGAACCGAGAACCGAAAAAAAAAATGGAACCGACCCATCCCTAGTATTTTTGTATGTAATTTTATCTGCCATACATTTAGTTTTTGAAATTACAATGTGCACCAGTCATAACATGCAATTTTTGCCATAAGTTAGACCATCATTTTAAAAGAACAATTTATAGAATTGATAAATAGGAAATCTGATCAATAAATAGTGACAAGCTCAGGAAAGAAGCTGTAGAAAATGTTGTGTATAACAGATTGAGAATGCACAGTGCTGCTATCTGCTATGGCTTTATGATGGATTGCTCATATTTTAATATTTTTTTATATGGACAAGTTGTGATTATTTGTGTATGCAAAATATGATACATAAGATACTTTGTACAATATTTGAAAATTTAATTATTTTTTGTTTTTATGTAACTAAAGAGTTTAAAAAAAACCTGTATATTTAAAACAATTTTATGCTCCTTTTTCCTGATCACTACACTTCACATCTCTGCTATTTTGTGAGATGGGTGATATTTTGTTATGGTTGGTTTTTATTGGACTCTATCATATTTAGATAAAAATAATCAAGGCTTCTGAGTTGACAAGTGCAAGTTTAGGTAGTATAATAAAAGAGGATTTTATTTTAAATAATTTTATCAAATTTTCAATTGTACAAATATCTCACTGGTTCAACTTATAGGCTAGGCCTATTCCAACAATACAATAACTATAAGCTTTTAAGTTATAACAAAATCTGGTTTATTTAAACAATATATTGAATCTCCTTTTACATTTAAATCATATATACAATCTTTTTATTACATAAATCAAACATTGCAATTATTTCATAATTACTAATTATTAGATCTCTTAATCTCGGGTCAAAAAGGTTTGTAGCTAATTAAGTATGCAATCTGTAGCAAAATGAATCATATAATTAATGTAATAAATATTTAAAATTGCTAACTATTAAAGTATAAATTTCAAATAAATGTTCAATTTCTAGTTATGGTTCTTAATTTCTTATAGTTTAACAATTTGGTAAGTCTATATTAAACACTGAAGTTTTTGGTAATTGTTCTTTAAATGTAATTTAATAAATATGGCCGATACTACCTTCCCAGGAGCTCAATTGAAACATTAATACTTCCTTAGTTTATTTAGAATAGATATTATTTCAGTTCTTGAAATTCGTGATAGAAATTATTTCTGCTTTCTTCTTAAATGGATTTAATGATTTATATTGACTTTATTTTAATGTACGGTTGAATTATTTTTAGAGCCTCTTAACAAAAACGTGTGTATCATACAATGGTCAACTAAAAAGTAAGAAAAAAGGCTTGGTTCTTCTTCAAAATGGACCCGCAACCATGTGCACTGCCTTACTGAGTAGCTTTGCTATACGTTTTCCACTATTAGTCTTATTTAAGCCAATGTTCTTTAAACAAAATCAATAAAGTAAACTTTTATAAGTTTTGCCACTTGTGTAATCGTTTTTTAACAATGTTTATGATTATTTAAGTCTTTCATGCTTTTAAAATGTCCAAAATATTCATTTTTTAGAAAAATATAACAGTACGCTTACGGGTGATGACGTACACATTGGAAACAGCTGTTCTTAATTCCGATTCAACTTTAATCGATTGTCCTTGCAGTCCGGAGTAGGTTACATCACTGTTTTCACTTTCTATTTGCTTTGTTTACACATTTATAATATTTCAACACTGTTTTAACACTTGTTTTTCAAATAAATTACAATGTTTCTTAATCTTAATTATACTAAATCTAGTAATACATATGCATAATTATACATGCTAATAGATTTGAATAATGAAATATGATTGCATACTTTTCAATTTTTTGTAACTATATTTTAGCCTAGGCTTGTCGATTTATTTTTATAAAAGAAAAAAGGTAAGTTAATTTCTATTTAGCCTCATTTATTGATATTATATAGTTATTTACTGTGTTTAATTATTATAAATTCTGAAGTTAAATTACTTTCATTAGGTAGGCTAGTTCTTGCTTTAAGTACAATTTTGAGGTTATATTTTCCCAACTGGGTTAAAATGTTATAGTAGGAAGCAGTACAGGCATAATCAGAAGTGCAGGTGGTTCTTTATTGCTATATTCCTCAATAAATATTAATGTACTCGTACATGTTTTGGAAAAACTACACTATAAGAATTGAGTATTGTTCTATAACATACCTAATGTTATGCTACCGGAAAAAAGTATTTTTCAGTCTGTATTTGTGTTGCACTTATTTTAAGTTTGAATAATTTTTGCCATTAAATTAAGATTATATAGATTTTTCAGCAAAAATATGATTGCTGTTATTAAAACATCGGATAAATTATGTAGTTTATTTAAAACTTACAATTTAAATATAATTATTTTATATATTATGAAAAATATTTCATATTTGATAATTAATATTTTATTTACATTGTGTTTATTTTGTTATTCCACACCTTTCGTTTAAATTAAAACCTAAAAGATTGTGTAACGAATCTGTTATAATTATTTAGATCCATATTTTAACAATAACTATAAAATATTTTCTATATGGTTTCAGACGTGGTCTAGTGAGAGAAGACACCAGATTAGTAAGTCCTACAAGTGTTCCTCCTCCATTGCCGCCTGGTAGTTGTGTCGCTACAGCTACTACAACGACAACAACTACTACTGTAACTACACCTGTATCAACAAATACAACAACAGTTACCACACCACCTTCACCTTCACCAAGTCCTCAGCACACAAGTATTAGAAGGTATGTACTTGGTATAATTGGTTTATTTTAGAAAAATATTTTTATTCCACAATATTGTGTTCTAATATATTTTGTAAGTCTGTATTTAAACTTTTTTTTAATGGAAAGAGTAAATGTTTTTGATACAAATTACTTAGAAAACAATTACAAATAACAGCAAGAAAGGGATTTTTATTAATTCAAAGAAATATATTTAGTTTGTTAAACTACTATTAATTCTCTATATTTCCAGCGGTATGTGTTACACTTAAGACAATGGATTGAGAAAATATAAATATTATAAACTTGCTATACAGTTGTACTTTCTTTTACATGAATAAATAATAATTGTCATTTCATATCAAACAATCTAAAGACACAATAAATTAGTTATTTCATCTTTAGAGTAAAAATAATTTTAAAAACCTTTTATAATGTAAAGATCATTAAAAATGAAATATTGTAGAATAGTTTATTTTTAACTATCTTCTGTTCCTTCAATTAATACATTTTTATTTACACTTAGTTCCATTAAATTAGCGCAAATTGTATTCGAACTTCAATTTCATTTCTGGACATTCAGCGTTGTATTTAAATTATATTTTATTGGCGCTATTTCATAAAAGTAGCTCAAATTATATTTCTGACATCGATTTATTTTGCGGACAAACGTTATGGTATTGTAAATTATGTTTTAATGCCACTGTATCATGAAATTAAAGCAAATAGTAATCGGCCATCAATTTCTCTAGCTAACATTCCCTGTTGTATTTTCAATTTTCTTTTAACAGTGCTATTTTATTAAATTAGCAGCACAGATAGTAATCAGGTGTCAACTTCTTTCACGCACATTTATCATTATATTTTAAATTAGGTTTAAACGCTATTTTATAAAATTAAGGCAAATTGTTTTTGGTATATATTTCTTTCAAGGACATTCATTCGCATTGAATTTTAATGCCACTATGACATAAAATTAACACAAGATGAATTCGGGCACTGATTTCTTTTACAGACATTCATTGTTGGATTTTAATTTTGGAATTTTACGAAACCAGCAAACTGTTAAATTAACATTATTCAAGTGGTTAAGTATTGATAGTTTTTTTATCATGTATTGCCTTTGTTAATATAATAAATACTGTATTCATTACTATTATATACTGACAACCTTTTCTCACGTTATTCATGACACTGTTATAATATTTAACCATTAAAGTGAGACTTTTGCTAAACATTTCCATTTAGGTTTCTATTTTCCTTTAAGTTTGAAGTTACTAGTTAAAAACTCTCTTCAATTAAAACATAACGTCAACTCAATTTGATGTGGTTAAAGAACTGGAATCTCAGAAAGTGCAACTTCTAGCGAAGTCATGTTTAATGAACTTTAATTGTATAAGGTTTTATATTCTAAAATGTATTTATCATTAAAAAAAACATTTTATATTAAATTCTATTAGTACAAAATTAGGCAGTAACTAGAATGTAATTCATTTTCCTGTAGAACTTTTTACATCATCATAAGATTTGTCTTTATATTAAAAGTATCAACTTTCGGCATGACAAAGGGAATGTGTATAATATAATAATACATTTTACTAATAACTCACTTCAAATTTTAATGTAGAGCTAAATGCTGAAGTTTAGTAGTTGTTAAGTATCATGCATCAGTTCATCATGGTGGTATTTGCATCTGAGTGAATGGCTATAAATTATATATATTTGTAGTTAAGATATGTGTTATTTTTATTGATATTAAATAATGAAACTAGGACTAAGTTAATGTTAAATAATCCTTCAAATTAATATATGAAACTATAAACAAGCATTTAAGGGGTGTGCGAGAGTGGGTGTTTTACTTCGGGCAAGAACAAGAAATTTGTATATACAAATTATCGACATCGAGAAAAAAATAAGATTTAAGGTTTAAAGATGAGAAGAAATTTTCATAAAATGTATGTAGAGATCCAGAATAGAGTTTAAGGAATGAGGAAGAACAAGAATTGTAATCTTGAGACAATAGGAAAACTAAGAAATTTAAAGTAAAATTTTAAATTATTTTACAAAACTGAAATGAGCCATTCGAAAGGCATTTGTATATTTTTTCTTTTGAATCATTTTACACTTGAAATAAAAAAATAAAAATCTAGACTTTCGAAATTACCTTATCAAGAGAAACTAAATATTCTTGATAACATGGAGATGATAATTGAGTGTTTTCTTGTTAAATTCTATATTTTAAAATTATTGCACACCCCTATTAATTATTCTGTGGATTTTCATAGTTTCAAAATTTGATTATTCCTATGATTATCCCAAAATTTATGCTTTTCACTAAATATGTTTTTCAGTTAAATCTGTTTCTTATCTTTGATTTCTTTAAAGGTTATAATACATTAACTACGGAAATGCGTTTTTAATTATTACATGTACTACTTAAACTAACAGAAAAAATCTTGTGCATTTTATATGGCATCTAGCTTTCTTTTTCAACTTTTATAGTAGTTATTAAATCTTGTTACATATAGTTTTATTGTGGGTGGGTGTATTTCAGCGGGGTGAAGGCTATGATCACGGGTAGTCCTGTGCCGACACCCACATCTACTCCCACAACCCCTGGCGGCAGTAAATTAAGTCCTGGAAACATCTTTAAAAATTTTTTCAAGTGCGTAATTTCTTGTGTGCGCGTGGACTATGTTATTTTCTTGCATGGCATGTTTGTGCTTCTTTTAAAATACTTTTATATTCATTTTCCTGCATGTCGTTACTTTATTCATATATTTTGTTTCTAAATCCTTTTAAACAAAATTGTTTGTAGTAGTTTTTTATGTTAATACTTACCAAGAAGTAAATTCACGGAAAACCCAGATTTTATAAGGGATGCTCTCATGTAATAAGAAGTAGAAAATTAATTAAATTAAATTTCCTTCTAATTTTTTAAAATAATTTACTTTAATGTATAACTTAACTGTAAAGTCCATTATGATCTACTATAAAATATGTTACTTTCCTCATACTTGTCTCCCAAACCAAGTATAGTTTAAATTTTTAGTTTAACAAATATAAAGCAGCTGGTAGATTATTTTATAAATCATTAATATAACAATTTGTATTTCCAAAATAAGATATAATAGGTACAGAATTGTTTATAAGTTTCATATATCGTTTTTGTATCAAAACAAATATGACTTGATACAAACTGTACACAACACGCAGAACTTGCCTCAGATACAAAAAACACAACGGAACCTCAACATATATGTTCTTTGTTTTGAATGTGAAATGTAATAACTAGAAGTATGAATTTAATTTGTTAAATTGACTACCAGACCGACGAGTTATTAGTTTTAAAAGGGGATTGTTAAATCTATGAAATAAGTAAGATTACCACCAACAATGATTAATAGATATTGGTATTTTAGCCATTTTCATAGAAAATACATATCTGAACTTCAATGACATTTAGCCTCAAGTAAAAAATTTCATATTTCAATTACCAAATTACAACAAACAGCTAATTCTGATAATTAAAAACCCTATGTTGATATTTATATATCGTCCTCTATAAGGTAAAGTATCGTAAGTGCCAAAATGTAAGTTTTACAGGAGACACAACAAACTGTTTGTTATGTATCAAACTTTACAGAATACCCAGCCTAAATGGTTTTTAAGTGTAAAACACCATAAAACAGAAATTTATGCACTCACATTAATTTCAATTTAATTTTTTAATTAAAAAAAGCCACTTAAGATACTTTGTTTTAACCTTTTTTAGCCTTCTCGGTGCTTACCATATTTATACTTGGTGGATACGATGTTCATAAAACTTCAGATAATGGGAAAAAACATCTTATCCACCAAACAAAAATGTCTTAAGCACCAATAGCCTCATGAACCCTTGTCAATAAAGCACCTTTGTCTACTTCAATATTGAATTTGCTACAGGTTGAGATAATTAGTATAAAGATAAATAGAACTTTAAATAATTAGATAGGGTAATTGTAATCAGATTGAGGGAGATTACAGTTTTAATTGTTAGACTTATTGGCAATTAATTTCACTTGTTAGTAGGCAGGTAGTTGTTGGCTTACTACTAGGCCTAGTTGCAGTTTTTTGGTTACTTTTCAAACAGATAAAAAAATAAAATGGCACATAAATAAAAAAAACATTGATTCAAAAACAGAACATTTTTAATTACATTTAGACCCTATAACATTCTTTTTACATAACAATGGTTTTGTTCAAAAAAAAGTAGGCACTATAAAATTTTTTACATAATACAATGGTTTTGTTCAAAAATAAAATGTCTTGTGAAAAATACCATTTAACATCTCTACTACAGTATTATATTACAAAAAAAAGTTAAAAGGCAGAAAGTTTTTTTTAAATTTTACTGATAAAATCACAAAAAGGCTCTGAACTTAGGCTTCTGGGTTTTCATCTCTGTTACTTCCACCCCTACAACTTCATCTTCCTCATCTGTGTCTTGCAGGAAATCATTGACACTATTGGAATGCTTTAGTGATAAAAACTCTTGATGGAATTCTTCTGGAATAGTTTTTTTCTTGCACAACTTCTCCAAGTCCTTGTACTTTAAGGTAGAAATTAACATCCTTTCAGAATAGGCTTTTTTCAAAGTTATGATTTCACCACATGGTTGGAATTTGAATTCTTGCTCATCAGCACAGTCATCAATGTAGCTGTATCTGACAAACATTGAGTTTTTTTTTTAAGATAATGCTTCTTACTTGAGAAGTTTTCAGGGGCTTTCTTTTAACATCTTTGGTTTTTCTTCTTTTAGCATTGTTCTTTACTTTGCATTTTTGTTTTTTTTTGTTCCTTTTTCAGTTAGTTTCCTTTTCCTTGCAGGCCCTGGCGTACTTTTATTCTCTTCAACGCTTACAACTTCATCTTGGAGTACATCAGGGGTTTTTGATTGCTGAGGATTTTCTTTTCTTTGACTACTTAATGTGATGGCAAACATTTTGATTCATTTTCAAAACTTCTCCAATCTTTTATGTCCTTGTATGTTAGAGAAGACACATGGTGTGGTCTAGGATTGTGTCTGCTCAAAGAAATTACAGTTGGCCATTAAGAAGGGGCATAAATGATGTTATTTTTAATGAAACTGTCAATGGTAGAGTGAATAGAATCTGCAGGCATGTATGTATGTCTGTGGCATGTCTGTGCCATCAAATAGTTGAGAGTGATTTCTTTTATGTGTTTTGATTTTTTCAAAAATGTGTACAGCATGATCAAAATGTGTTTGTTTTTATTCTGTCCACTGCAGTTATCACAGTACAGGGAAAGTATTTCAATTTCTGGAATGGCTTCAACAGTGGTAAGATATTTCATTAAAGAAGTACATACTTCATTTGACCCATTTTTGCCTTGGGTGTCATCCCATACAAAACAAAATCCATTTTTTGTTTGGCTCTCATACAAAGTGAAGTTGTAAACTGAGATTTTCCTAGAGTAATATAACAGCATACTCTTACCACAAGGGGGGGTATTCAACACTTTTTTTGTAAGTCAAATGATTCACATAAAAAATGTGTATCTTTTTTGCCATTTTTTCATCCAAGTTTTCCATACCAATTTGTTTAACACTTTCACAAAGGTTGCGCTTATCTTTTTTTGGCACATGAAAGCCCAAGTTGTATTCTTTAAATGTATTTCTGAAAACTACTCTTTTAAGCGGGACTTCATCATTAGCTTTACAATGATCTATGTATAACATTTCTATATTTGTTAGATTTCCAATTTCTGTAGGTAAATATAGTTCCTTAATTTTTTTTCTACAATAGTGTGATGGCACAACTGGAATATGTTCAATAACATTTTTAGATAACTGATTTGCTTTTCACTGGATTTGCTTTTGGGTGTACTTTTACCTCTCATGTCTGGTTTAGCTAAATGTGTATCTGATGCATTATTCAAGATGTGCCTAAGTGTCATTTGGCTATTGGTAAAATACTGTAGGCCTAAACTCCTGGCACATACAACATTTTTGATGACTTGAAAAAGTAGATTGTGGAGCTTACGCTACTTTTGCTTTAGAATATAGGGGCTTAAGATATTTTTATTGGCAGTTAAGATATTTTTAAAGTTAATTATCTGTTAATGGTCTGATGAAAATAATACTGTAAGCACCTGGCACATACGATATTTATTCTGACGAGACAAAGAGAATATGGAGCTTACGTTGCATTCCCTTGCAAGTGTTGGGGCTTACGTTATTTATACCGGTGGTTACGATATTTTTAAAATTCATGTGGTGGATACAATATCTGACTTTAAATGATAAATTCAGCAAGATAATGATTTTTGGCGCTTAAAATACTCTTACTAAACGATCCGGGAAGACCAGCCGTTTATCATAAGCACCAAAACTCATTTTGTGAAAATTGGCACTTACGACCTTATAGGGGACGATATATTTTGAAATACAGTTTGTCTATTTACATCTATCAATTTCTGAAATTATTTTCTGTACTAATGGCTATTGATACCAATTTGGAATGATTTAAAACAGTTATAACCCATTGGAGATTGTGACTTTGGCTTTACAGAATCACACAAAATCTTTAAAATGATGTTGGATAGAAATGGTGACTTTAAATGATGATGCTACTTTCGTTTTTTTGAAGCATGATATTCATTTATCTTAACATGTATCTGTCAACTACTAGTTTTGACTCGATTGTTTTGCAGTAATTTTTTAATGTGTGCATGTTTTACGGCTTAAGTGTTGTGATTTAAACATTTTAAATAATGATTAATAAAATTGTGATTTAACTCGTCAGAAAGAAGTACTGAAAATCCATAATGAAGTGATAATTTTTTGATGAATTGAACAAATAAATTTACTTTACAAATTATAGTAGTTTGTAAGCTAGTTTTGTATCCCCTCTTATTCATTATATTGAAATCTGATCAGTTTTATAATTTTGTATTCACCTATTTAAAAAGATGAAAACAAAAATACAAGCTGTAAGAAATTTACATAGTTTTTAATCCAAATACTATTTCCAATAAATTTGACACATTTATTTACTATAGAAAGCAATGTATCCTGATCTTGTTTTAGCCTTAAAAAATAACCAAACATGTTTACTTTAGTGAAGAGAAAATATACCTAGCAAAACTAAATAATCAATTTCTAAGTATGCTAATATGACATCTACAGTTGAACTTGGTTTTAACAGCCTCGGCTAATGCGTCAACTCAGACATAGTGTCATTTTTTTTTAGGTCCTGTCAAATCGTTATCTTTTACATTATTATAAACCCCAGTTTTAGCATCAATAAATAATTTAACCACTTGATAGTAACGTCATAAATCTACAAAATATCAATGTAAAACTTTGAATTCAGTTTTCTCAGAACTCTAAAAATGTTAGAATTCCCCTTTTTTTTATTATGGGCTGCCTATTTTCTCCCTCCTCAGAATCAAACTGTGAAATAAACAATCTACGTATTTTTTTTCACATGTAAAACCTCCGGCGGGTCCCATCGAAGTCGGTAGAGGGGGGCGGGATTCCACTACAAACAACACTGCTAACTTTCCCATTCCTCCTAAGGAACAATTCACACAGTATGTGGTGACAGTTGTGTGCTGTGTGTAACTAAACCTTGCTGGGAAAGTGTTGTGTTTTTTAATACAGTTAGTTAATGTTTTAATATGTACTGTAATTTTAGGTTTTTAATACGGTTTGTTAATACACACTACATGTATTTATTCACTAAACCTTTACACATTAACCAATGTTACCTAATTTATAATTGTAAGTGACCTCAGCTCCAATTATCGGGACCCTACTGTACATTAAAAGAAAAGTATATTGTTTTTCTTTTAAATAAACGTCATGAACAATGTTACCAATAATAGTAATACTGTATTGTTGTTTGTCCTGTCATTCAAGGTAACAAAAATATAATGAAAGGACAAACATCTTTGTAATGTCACTCGGACGTAGCATCAAAATTTGTGTTCGGTCCCTTCGTTGACGCTATAACCAAGTTCTACTGTATTTCTTTAAAGTTCTTTGAGACCAAAATGATTTACTAAATGTCCTTCAAATAGTGGAATAATATAGATCTTATTTATTGTATATATATATTTTACACTTCCTATATACCAGAATAGTAAAGTGTAATTATTATTCCAACTGAACTTTTTGGACTAGTTCTATTTGCTCTTTCTATTTTAGATCACATTTTAATAGGGAAATTCAAACTCTAAATTTAAGAGAAGTTCTTGGCACGCAACCTCTTGACCATATTTGTCCAAATTTGGCAGATTGAAATATATTTCTTGTTCTTATTTTTAAAAGGGCTGTCCAGAAAGTAACGTACAGCCCAAGTTATATGTTTGTGATTATATTGAAATGGAATTGAAAAACTTGTGCATCATTATAAGTGCCTTTTTTGAATTACGACTATGTAGAAAAATAGTTTAAGATTGTCCCTTTCAAATATATATAATAAAATTTCTTCTTTTTTTATTAGGTTGGTTTTTTATTTCAAAATGTAAGTTACTTTCTGGCTAGAGCTCATAGTTTCTAATTGCTTTTATCACATGTCTTGTTCAGTGTGATATAGGCTATTTATTACTTTTGAGTGCATTGTGTTGTCAGTGTGTGCTCATACATCTCATTACTATAATAAAATAAATCTAATTTGAAGCGTAATTGTAAAAATTAAACTACACAGAAAACCACTGGACGTCAATAATCCTATTTTATTGACTTATAATAGTTATTTCTTGTTCTGGTTCTATTAACATAAGCTTATTAAGGTATATAATGAATTTATATGAGCGTAGTATCGCTCTTTGTTTTATTACAAGCATACTTTAAAATTTCACTGTTATACAATAGATCTACCAAAACAACTTTTATCTAAAACGTAAATTAATAATTAATATGTTGATAATAAATAACTCTAACTATTAAACTATTAGAGTAGATTTATAATAAAATATTTAAATGACAGGTACTTTAATTTGAAAATTTAAAATTTTCAGTAAATTCCTACTAAAGGATATTTGTATTAATAGCGGTAAAATCCATTTTATTTTACTCTGGCAATATAAAGGGTGAGCCAAGAGTAAACTAATTTAATATTTTGTTCTGTAGCGGTTTTCTATTGTGATGTTTAGATAGTAATGACAAACAAGGCTAATATCATTGTATTTGGATAACCTAATAGAACTCCGATCCAATGCAATATTTTGTTCCACTGGAAATTCAACTTTTTTGGCGCTATCTATTGGGGAAACGAAGGAAGCTGTTTGAAACACCAATGCTACCAATGCTTTCTCCCTAGCGCTACCTCGCGGCGCGATCATGTACTATTTTCGCGACAACCTTTTTTCCGGCACACAGCCTCCGTATGGATGCAAGATCTATTTATTATTCATGATCTATGCTAATATGAACCAAATTGTCACCTGGCTGCTAAATAAATTAAATCCAAACACTGACTTGTTAAACTGATTCTAAGATTTAAGTAAGATACATTATTTTAAGTTAGGTTCGATATTATGAAAACATTTTAAAATATCTCAGGTATTTGAAATTTTGTTAGTGACTATATTTATTAAGTAAATAATGAGCTGGACTTGTGAGAACAATATAGATGAAATAAAACAATAACACACAATCTCACAACAAATACGTTTAATAAATCAAACGCGTTTCAACGACAAAATCGCCATCCTCAGTGATAAAGCTACAAAAGCCAAAGTACAACTCTGTACAAAGTAGTTGTACTTTGGCTTTTGTAGCTTTATCACTGAGGATGGCGACTTTGTCGTTGAAACGCGTTTGATTTATTAAACGTATTTGTTGTGAGATTGTGTGTTATTGTTTTATTTCATCTACTATATTTATTGTCTTACCATAATATTATATCAAAGTTTTTTCAGACATTTTTTATATTTTTTTTACTTAACGTCTTTATGCCAGTTATCTTTATGACAAAACAGAGTAAAGCGTTGGTAAATCCAGTTTAGAATCCAACCAAGTTCGAACCTACGCAATCTGCATAGTAAGTTGCAACTATAGCAGACTGAATGGTGGAGGCTTCATGTAATTTCAGTTTTAAATTTGATTACAATAAGTTCTCTACTTACGAACTTAACGCATTCATAGCAGTCGCTCGCATATCAAAAAGTTTTTAACTCGGAAAACTCTGTTTGGCACAAAAATGCAAAAATATAACACAGTTTTTACTATTGTACTGTATTGTATTCTACAGGCTACTTGCATAATGTTGAATTAAGATTATTAAAAGAAGTTGCTAAAAGGATGTATGAATACAAATCCATGACATCATTTATTAAACGTACTCCTTAAAACCACTACAGTATATACATACAAATTTAAAATGTAAACATATTTTAAATAAAATTACAACACTGTAGTATAAAACTTTATAGTATGTACTATAAAACTTTAAAACAAAAAACAATTTTTAAATAGTGTAGGTACTGCACACATTCCTTTGATGTTGATGGCATTGGATCTTCCACAATACAGGCCTCATTAGTGTTCTCATTAAAAAACTGAGTAATACAAGTTTGAGTATTAGCTTATTTCTTTTAGTCCAGTATTACACGTAAGGGCATTGTGTATAGTTGGTGAAACTTTGGAAAACTGTTTTCGTTTGCATCTTTTCTTTGGAATCACGTCATTTTTTTCCTACTAAACCGAAACCTTCTGTCAGTCGTTTGACAGTAAATGTCTCCTTCCATATCTTCTATGTTTTTGATGTGTTCTTCAGTGTTTCACCATCAATCAGCCCTTCTTTTTGTGCCCGTTAGTTCGAGCAACTCCATTGAATGACTTTTAAGTAGTTTGAATATCTTCTGCTTCTACTTAAAATTCAATTGTTCTAGATCTAAAATAGTATTTACGACCTATTCTTCATTTTCCCCTACATTATTATTGTCCCCGCTTTCATTTGTAAAATAATAGTCCCAGTTTCTTCCAAAAACCTTCATGTTTGAAGGGTAACTGTCAAAAGTATCCCAAGCCTTACTGTTTGATTTCCAGACAACAGGCAATGAATCATTAGGAATATTTTTAGAGCTTTTGGATTCTCATTACGATAGACTTTAGAGGTTTAATTTTATAGCCTCCTGAACAGTTTTCTCCAATCATAAATGTAAGCCTATCTTGTGCAAGCTTAAATCCTGGCATGGATTTTTCTTCCTTGTATTAGAATGATCTAGGTGGAATTTTCTTATAAAATAAGTCAGTCTCATCAATGCTCAAAATTTGTTTTAGCAATTATCCTTCAGTTGTTATTATACTTTCAAGAATCTTCGGAAATTCAACAACGGCAGTGACATCGGCTCTGGCAGCTTTGCCTTTTATTTACCATTATTATAATTAATTTACTTCGTAAACCTTTGGCACCAACCATGATTCGCTGTGGGTCCACTAGTTAAACTCTCACTTTTCTTTACTCTCAAGTCTTCTTATAAACTTGTGTGAGATTAAAACTAATAGGTATTCTACGTTGTTGTTGACTTTTTATCCAAATGGTAAACAAATTTTTATTTCATCCATTATTGTGCCTCTTCTCTTAGTAATAATTAATTGTTGACTGTTTAGGGGTACAGCAATATGCTCTGAAGTACAAGTTTTATCTTTTAGAATTGTCGGAATCGTAGAACGATTAATTTCATATTCCCGCACAATATCAGCCATTTTCTCCTCTCTCAAAGCACTTAATTAAGTCCACTTTGTTTTCAAAAGTGATTGTTCTTCTCTTCTTTCCTCCGCACTTCACACTTTTGCTATCTTTACATTTTCCACTTATGTTCAATAAATGATACTATTTATAGGTAATTACTGCATATCTAACTATAAAAAACGAATTAAGGAACTAATGACACTACACCTGATCCAACTACACACAACTACAATCCAAACTCAAATTACCTGTTTTAATATTTGCCATGTTAAGCAAAAGTTAACAGCCAACCCGTGCTAAGCTATGTTTCGTTCTTCCCGCCTCTCGCAGTCATTCATATCTTTCCATCTCCTGTCTGCATCTCCTTTCAATAATTTTGAATGTCCTGGAGCTTTGTTCGTAATTTCAAAAGTTCGTAAGTAAAGGACTTACTGTAATAGGTTTTATCGAAGAAATTTGGTTTCAATGTATGATGTTAGTGAAATCAGAAGTTTTTTTGTTAAGGGTTATGTTCTTGCTGAAGACGCCCTTTCCTTCAAGACGAGTGACCTGAAAACGATGTACTCAATTTGTAGTATGTTATCATTAAATGTAAGGTACATAGGATTTTATCTGAAAATTTTAAGTATTGTTTACATTTTTAATTAAATGTTTGAAATACTTTATAAATTCGATTTCAATTAAATAGTTTCAAGTTCCCCAGTTAAAACTCTTGGTAAAAAAATTATGCTTACACTTAAATGGCACTTTAAACTATATGGAAGTTACATGATAGCAAAACGAATATCCTTACATATATACGAAGGTCATTCACTAAGAAAAGGGATAAATTGGTTCAAACTAAAAAAAATCTGAGGGCAAAATAAGTAGTAGTATTGTGAGTTGGCGATCCTTACCATTGTTGAATACAGATTGTTTGTCATTATTGATGTAAACCTAACTTTTATTAATATTTTGAATATAAGAGCATCAATCAGTAATTAGATTCTTGTCTGAAAGAACAAAACATTATAAGTTTTATTTTTTTTAAATTGTTGAAAATTAAAAGTTGTTTGAACTGTGCAAACTTCAAACGGGTGGACCGCTATAAAAGCGGTTGAATAAATGTGTCTGATATGCAGTGTTCAGGCCAACCAGTAGAGGAGTCAACTCATCTGTTTGGAGCCGATTTGAAACCCTTATTCAATAAGATTGACGAGTTTCAATGGTTCAAATATAAGCTGATTGTTGTGTAAGTTTGTACTGCAATCTTTATTATCCGATAAAAACTAAAATAAAGGAAATAATGGGCACGTTGGGTACCAAGGCAGTTGACAGACAAAAAGGCATCCCATCTGTTACATTTATCAGGAACTTAAAACAACGTTAATAGAAAGAATGAGACGCATTTTTGAAAGAATTCTAATCTACGATGAGACTTGGATTCATCACTTTAAGGAAAAAATTAAAAGATCAAATCCTGCTTCAAATTTTTTTAGACATATAGCTCCTATTTTTTAAGGAAAATTTTCTAAATAAAAGTCAAATCAGCAATTAATAGTAGAATTAAGGTTTGCAGAGCAAGGGAGTGCTTTTTCTTCAAAGACAATGCATGTCCGCACAAAAAAAACTGTGCACTTGAAACTATTTAAAAGCTGAGAACTTTAACCTCACCCTCCTTATAGTCCTGATTTAGCTCCATAAAATTTCCATTTCTTTGACCTAGGGGTATGCGAGATTGATGTTTTGAATTCAAGACAAGAATGGGATGTTGTTTAATACAAATTATCGATATGGAGAAAAAGACGAGAGCTGAGGTTTAAGAACAAGCGAGAAACGAGAATATATTAAAAACAAGTTATCGAGATCCAGAAAAAATGAGAGTAGCGTTTTTGGAACAAGAATGAATCAAAATTTTAATCTCAAGTTGAAAGTGCGAAATATCAAATACTTTTTTACTTAATTGAAAGGAATATAATGTATATGGGGATAAGTTAATTATTAATAAGTTAACCTTTTTTCGATTTGCTATTGCTACTAAGTTTATGAAAGATATTAGAAATACAATGTTTCCCATAGATAAGTGCTTTAACAGTTGACTATTGATTAATAACACTTTACACTACATATGCAATATATAAATTTTTATGTAATTATATTTATTTTTCGTTATGGGAAAGGGATATATATATATAAGGCTAAATGGCTGGAAGGCTGAGCCACGAAGTTGAAAAATGTCGTAAGACTGTGAGCAATAAATAAATAAATAAAATAAATATTTATTTTTAGTTAAATAATTAACTGCCATTATTTATTTTACTAAAAACCCAAAGTTATATACAACTTGATATTCTATCACTTCCCAGTTCAGTTGTTTGGAAAACTTCTGTTTATTTTCTTTTCATTCTAACATAACATTTTAAGGGTCTGCAGTACATAAAATAAGTTTCGAAGTTGACTCTACTGCTCCTTTCCTACGAGGCAAATTTGTGAACTACCAGAAGCAATATTCCGCGAGCCGTTTCACAAAAATAGTTCAAACGCACAGCGCATGCGTAACATTTTACCTTGTGTCTGTCTCCGAATCTCCCCTCCCCGTCTGAAATAGCCGAGTAGCAAAGGTTTCGTCAGCGATATTTAATCAACAAGTGGGTATACAGTATGTGTATTTAATTTTATCGCAGAGATGATACTGAATACTAAATGAACATAGGCCTAATAGTTTCTTGTTTTGTAACTTTATTTAGTTATAGTAAACAATTTAGGACATTCTGAACAATCTAACTTTTAAACTAACTGAAATGTCTCAAGATGCAAAATTTCTTCTTTAAAAAAATCTGATTTTTTCCTTCTGATAAAGAAGGAGTGTAGGCCTACATAGTTCTACTTTTATGTATTTATCATAACAGATTTCGCAAAGTTTTACAAGAAAGTAAATAAGGTTTATATCAGTGGCGGCTCGTGCTTAGGTTCACTGGTTCAGTGAACCCCCAAGCAAATTGCGGTAATAAAATAATATTTTAACAACTATAAATATTTAGTTCTTGGTTTCATAAATCTAACAATATAGTGTGAAAAGTTGTTAAAATACGACAGAGAGTTACAACGCGCAGCTCTACTACATCGTTTTCATGAAAGAATGAACCTCCTGGCCTAGGCGAGGGGGTACAGGGGAACAGCGGGGGAATAGCGTTTCTAGCATTGCTTTTCGCTGCACGCTAAATGCAGCGACTCCCGACTCCTTCCGAAGATAACCGAAGCTGCAGTTCACAACTAACTTTGTTATGGTGTGTGTAGTTGGTTTGTTTACTTCTTTGATTTATAGGTTATGTCAGTTATGCATTCTATGAAGTTCATGGATTAAGTTTGTGTTAGTGTGGGCATATTTTTATTATTGATAAATAATATTATTGCAGTTCAGTGTTGTTATTAGCGTTGTGTTAAGGAGAATGAACATCTTTACATCTTTGCTTAGGGTAACTTTTCTTCTTTACCTCTTGGGAAAAGTGTGCTATTAAAGTGTGCAGGTCACTTCATTATTATTATTAAAGTGTTACTTCATTATTTAATTTATGAGTCACTTTATGAACTAAAAACTTAATTAAACTAATGAATAAAGTAAAGGCTACTATGTAAGACAACATTGTTCTCAATTTTCCATTTATAATAATTAATATGTATATGGTAATCAAATCTATCATGAAAAGAGTAACCCGATTTATCTCATTGCATGTTCAGAAATTTGCAGGAACCCCCCCCCCCCCTACGGGGAATCTATGGGGAATAGATTTGAACCCCCAAGGTGATAATTCACCAGCCGCCACTGGTTTATATGATACAAATACAACAATTTAAGTATGTAATTGTATGTACTTTTTACGACACGATAAATTGAAACATCTCCAAGAACAATCAACCCCCTGTACAAACAGTCAGTAATACTTAAAGCTTATGTTAATTAAATTTAATTAAAAAATCCATGGTTATAATATTTTTAAAACTATAATATTTTTTTAAAATAATATTAACTAAACATATATAGAAATAAGTCATAGTACAATTTGTGTTTTTTTCAATAGACTATAATCAACAAAATGTATTACAAAACATAAATTTCTTTAAAAATACAAATATTTTATATTAAAAACCTGGGTACATTAGGGGGGGTGGGGGTTCCTTTGGTCAGGCTGGTTGTGTCCCGGTTTTCTACGGAAATGATTTACTCACCTTAGGCTAGGAATTGAAATGTCAGTCTGACATCCAGTCATTGATTTAATCAGGTTATTACTCTTATATTTCATACTTATTTTGAAATAGACCTACAGATAATTAAAAACTACACACAACAGAACACAAACAGGAACAATCTCATTTTCCGATCATTACAGTAAATGAAAAAAGTGAAGACTAATAATAAAAATAAATATTTCAAAAGTAGTACACTATTAGATTACACATGTAAGGAAAATTTAAAATCTATAAATACTCAATTTTTCAATATTACAGTTCTATAAAAATATGAATGTTTAATTACAATATTAAAATTTAATAAGTTTTGTTATAATAAATATGTTTATACAAACTAATCAAATTAATTACAGTTAATCAAACAAATATTTTACAAAAACAAATTTTAAATCAACAATAAGGAAATATATACCTTACAAAAATAATTTATTTACACCATTATATTATTTTTTATTATACTATTTACAAAAATATCTAACTTGAATTTCTTAAAAATCTATTTTGAAGCAAACCGAAAGAGAAAGAATACCAGCTGTACCCTCACCGTTGTTAGGTGCTCAATGACAGTTGTTTATTGCTTTGTCTTTGTTTACTGTGTTTGTCTAACTAAAAGTAACTGTCACATCTTAGCCTAGTTCAAAGATGTAAATTCAACACTCAATTATTAAAGTACAGTATCTTGAATAAATCTAGAAAAAATTAAATCAGGAAAGTAGGCTACTAAAATCAGGAAAATATTCAGTATGTGTTTGGGATATTCCTAGGGCACTTTGTGATGTGTGGGAAATACAAATTTAGACCAATAAGATAAATTAAGAAGAAAATAAAAATAAATTGGTTGTATGCCCTTAACATGTTCATCAGCAAAGAATCACAGATGTTGGATGAATTTTAGATATAATTAAATTATTTTAATGGTTTTTTTTTTTTTTTTTTTGCATGGTTTTTTTCTTTTTCTGTTCTTCTGATATACTTGCTCTCGTTAGAGTTATCGAAGAAGTGTTTTTGCCAACGTAGTAGGCCTATATGTATTTTTAATTGTTTTGTAGAACACATCAGAGGTGTATATAATATTACTTTTCTTTATATATAATTTTATATGATCAGTTTATACTGCAATTTCTCAAAAAATAAATAAAAGATAATTTTTAAACGCCTTGAATGTTAAACTTTTAGAAAGACTATTGGCTAAACTCGCGGCCATGAAATTAGGCGGGTGAGAGAAATTGCAGTGTTGCCAGATATCGAACTACAGGGTGGCCAGCGACCGGGAAAATCGGGAATTATGCGTGAATTTTTAACGCCGGGAAAAAACCTGGAATTATGCGTGAATTTTGTGTTGCTGCCGGGAGAAACAAAAATATATTTTCATGTGGTATTTTAAAGATGGGGTAAAACAAACGCAAATGTACAAACGCAAATGTTTCTAATTTTACAATTCATTTCTTCAAATACGGTACCTTACGCCGCGCCGAAAGTAGACGTTAAACTGTACACAAAGAACATCGCATCGTCTATGATTGAAACAAGCTAGGGATGAGCATCGATAGTTAAAAAATCGATGTTCATGTTCACCATTGACGTGATAATAATATCGACCTGAAAACATCGATGTATTTTAACGGTAAACATCAATGTATATTTAAAAAAAGTAATCGTTTCAGAAAACCTAATAACCTTATTTTAGTTAAAAGAAGGTTGATTTCCATTGCTCCTTAGTTTTGAGTTACAAGACATAACATAACAGCCTTACCGAATAACATCACTGTACTTTGTAAATTTCTGAAAAAGAGTTAGTTGCTGGTTAAAATTTTTGTCATTAAATAAATACTGTATTTATTATTTATTTATAAAATGCATTTAAATTTAGTTCGTTAAAATTTTACTTGGGTTTCAGACAATAATTCCTGAGGTGAAAGAAACAATAACAATCAAAGTAACAGAGTTAACTAATTTATACAAAACGTAAATTACATTTATATAAGATGACTTGTTATTGAAAGCAATATTTTGTCAATTAATTCATTCTTAATTATTAATGTCGAACTCAGTATGTCAATTCATGATTAATTTATCAAAACAAATGCACAAAAAATACTGTAAATATTTAAAAACATCGATGTCGGGAAAATCATCGATGTAGCAAAATTATCGGTTGATTTCCATCGATGTTAAAAACATTGGTGCTCAACTCTAAACCAAGCCCAGTTCGTTAGTTGTCCAAAACTACTAGCGTCTACGGTCTACGGTAGCTTTGAGATCTTGCTAAAAAGCTGACCTACTACTGAAAAGGCAAGAAAGCTCAGTTAATAGCTGTTTTGTAATTCAGTGTTTATAGGCCTATGCACTGTAAATATTTACCGTACTACTTTCGATATTTGTATTGGTGTGAAAAGGTTGCAATTCAGCTCTAATTGTTAGAAGTCGGTAAACAAAACCCCTTTGATATCCTTGCTTGGTATTCTTTTTGATGGTGTTATCTAATAATTGTTATTATATTCTATAAGATAATACTAAAGATAATAATAAAAGGGCTAGCCTTTTAAATGAAACTTGCATTAAGAGTTGAAATAAATTATATTAAAAATGGCCTAGATTGGAGTGAATACAATTATTTGACCTGGTATAAAGTGTACAAATCGGGATTTATAATGTTTTTGTTTAAAAGTGACGTCTAATAAATGGACTTAAGGGGGCGCTTCCCTGTCCGCCATATTGAATCTGATTCCCATAAGAGCAATGCTACAGAATAAGTCATTTTTTTCTGTTAATTCATGGAATAAATTTAAAAATTTGGTTTCATTTTGAAGTACTGTCATATGCGGATGTTAATTGCTAAATACATTTTCAAAAACCGTTTTATTGTTTTCATAAACGTATGATATAAATAGTAAAAAATAGTAAACTTTATTAATTTTTTACTCAGTTGCAAAAAGAGATATTGCAAAAAACCTTAGCAATCAACACCCACAATCTATTTTACTTTAAGAAAAAAATACAGCTTTCGTTTTTTGACAAAAACAACACAAAAATATTCTTAAGAGTGAAGGTATGTTTTGGCTATTTAACATTGAAATTGGTACCCAACTTCGCCGTTTTGAATGTAGGGAGCCGAGCCTTAATGAATTAAACGGTTGGTTTGGAAATTAAATTTGGCTTCTCCATCTGATTTGACTTTAAATATGCCTATAAAGTTATATTTAGTTAGCCTATACATATATATGTAGGGGACCTACAGACTCTACAGTAATTAATTACTAAGCCGATTCTGTTAACGGTTATGTTTTTTGTTTTATGTCAAATCAAACCTACTCAGAAACAGTTTAGATTGTTTTACAAATTTAATATAGGTCGAACTTGTATCCTTCCTTGCTGTTCTGTACAAAATTATAAATAAACACAACATACAATAGGCAACAACGAAAATTGCCCACAACGTTCCCATTCGTTTGAATCGTTTCTACAAATTCTTTCGTAGGGGAGTAGGCTACAGGTTACAGGATGCTTTCAAGGTTACAGAATCCGGCATCAGGTTGGGTTCTTAGGCTAGGTTATATCAACTCACGCGGCAGTGTTTTTTAGAGTCTGTTAATCGCGATCGCTACAGTTGTTATTTACCAGTTCAAATAGAATCATTTTGTTATTGCTATGGAGAACAGTCCTGCAAACTCACTGACAGTTTGATTGTGCTTTGTGGTAGCAAAATGGATCCAGTTTGTATTCTCTATTTTGCGTATTAGACTGTAAAAATACGCTAAAAATCTATTTAAATTTAACCAAACTAAAAAAACAATGAAATTCATGAAATGTACAAGGCAATCAACTCCTATACATAAAGTAAAACTCACTTGGTTATTTGCACAGCCCAAAATCACCGAAGGGGAATTGGCAATAACTAAATACTAACCTATATAGTTTTTTCAAATGTTTATTGAAAACATATTATTGCACCGAGTTTTTGTAGACCACTCCCTCCCCTGGGAGATTGGCGAGACTTTTACTGCACAATTCCCCCTCCCCCCAACCAACCACAATTTTTTTTTAAATTATTGACAGCCGTTTGCATTTCAAAATAGTCTTTTACCTGATTTAAATCAATCAGAAGGTTGTTTCTTGTTCTCATGCCTCCTCTACGCTGCCGCTCTATATTTATATTTTAGATAGATAACCTATGTATGAATATCAACAATTTATTTATTTTGAATTTATACTACTAAAATACACAAAATATGTGTTTTGTTTATAGCTAAAATTTTATTATTTTCGTTTGAATTATTCAAATAAGTAAGGTGATTTTTTTTAACTTTGCTAAATTACTGCCTTAAAAATAATTTTTAGTGCAGCCTTGTTAGAATGTTTGCTTGGAGAATGTTTTGATACAATATTTCTGCAATTTATGGACTATGTAGAGATTTAAGATTCTGAAATTAAATTTTTCTTTCTCCAGGTCTTTTGTACCTCCTGTTCGGGATGAAGAGTCAGAAACACAACGTAAAGCTCATGCAAAGAGAGTCAGGGAAACAAGACGGTCAACGCAAGGAGTGACGCTTGAAGAAATTAAGTCAGCAGAACAATTGGTTAAGAAAAAAAATCAGCAACAACTACATCAAGCAACTCAACAACTTAACAACATCGAGCAGGTTTGTCATATAATAACTCTTGTTGTCAAACTTTATTTACATAGTTATCCTCTGATTTTCCCTTTGTTTATTGTACAATATATACTTCACTAAGTAGAATCAGAGTGGTATAGTACATAACTAAAGTACTAATTTTGTTACATGTGCTTAGTCCCTATTGTTTGTGGGTAGTAGCAATATTAATATTTTACTAATTTGGAACTTGATTGTTTTACTTCTCATCTTTATTTATTTAATTTAAAAACGAAATTTGGTAGTAGAAAGAAAAAATTCCATCAGTCCAATATGAATTATATAGAAACTAAGAAACATATATTTTTTTAAATATAATACTATGATTAGTGGTAGTACATGTTTGAAAATGGAAGATACACCCTTTAGAGCACTTTGAAATAGTAATCATTTAATTTAATACAGATGAAAATATGAGAGATCAATATGTTGTCAAGAGAATTGTAGAGAGAAGGGAATTTCGAAGAAGGAAGACCAGCAGGTGAATAATGACAACTCTACTGTGAAGATTAATCCTGTTTCTATACTCAATAGGATTCGATGATTCCTTGAACAACTCTGATGCTTAATAGTATGGCCTGCCCCACTCTTCCAGTCCTGGTGATTTTTAGGTCTTGACTTTCTATTAAGTATCTAGACTTTCTAAGCAAATTTTTAAAATTTATCATTGATTTAACATATGTCTACCAACCAAAATAAATCCTTATTGTTATAGTTAATGTATAAGGCAAATTTAATACTTAATTCCATTGTCCATGGACAAATTATTAGCCATATTTAAGAATGCTTGTTATTGTTACTAATCAAGTTATAAAATCTGATAAATAAGTGTTTTTAAATAGTTGATACTAAAAGATCATAACAAAATTTTAAATATTTTCTCTGAATTATTTTAAATAATTCACAATTAGATACTTTCTAACCAACAAAACCAAGTTTAGTTAAACAGTAACTCACAATAAAATAAAAATGAAAGCAAAATAACAAATCAAATTATGCTAAAGGTCAAGTAAAAATTCATATATATATTTTTTTAATTATAAATTTAAACTTATGAAAAATCGCATGAATTCTGAAACAAAGTCTATGAAGGGCTAAGCTAAGGTTTTCTTGCAATAGCATATTTAATTTGTAAAAGTGCCATTGATATTATTAATACAATTTTATTAATTAGGCTAGTTAATTTTACTTGTTGAATTCTTAAATTTATAAAGAATTTACTTGTTGTAAAATAAAAATACATTAACTCCAAATTTTAAAATAATCTCTTTGGATTATAAACAAAGATTCAAACTATGTTTGACGTCAATTAAATAAAATAGTCTTACTTTTAGGTTGAATAGAACTCTTTATTTTTAGTTTGATTCATTTACTCGTTTGTTTATATTTGATAATTTATTAATTTTTATTTGTACTATTTTTACTGGTCTTTCTAGCTTAAATCATTTTATGACATTGTTTTAGTTTTAAAAATACTTGTATTAAATTAATATTTGTTATAATGCAATAATTATAATAGAAACACTAGAGCATATTTGATATAGTATATTGTTATAGAAGTGGAAACTTTTATCCAACTTAAGAACATTGCTATTTCTATAAATATAAATTTATTTTAAACATTTTATTTTCTTTGGCATCATTTTAAAGCAATTGTGCTTAACTTGACAATACAGCATACTTTAAAAACTAAAGTTTATAATTAATTCGAGGGTTTTTGAACTTTATAAAAACAGTTAAATGAAAAATCAAGATGATAGAGTTTTTGACTTAAACATTTTATATGGAAATATAAAATAATTTTATAAATCTGAATTCATTTATACTTTAGACATCAGACATTGATTCCAATTTAAAATTAAACTATGTATAGTGATTAATTATAAAATATTTTTAATGCTATTTAAATAATACACATTATATTGAACATTTTTAATAAACTTGGACAGAACATCCTAATTTATATTACTGTCTAACTTATAAAAATGAGAAGGTTAAAATAGTTGGAATGGAATACAGTTGTGTAGATAATATTGTCATATCTCTATTCATCAACTTTTTCTCTTTGTTGCTTTCACTATCATAAACTTGTTTAACAAAAGCTTGTATTTTACATTGCTTGATTAACACTTAAGTCAAGTATGTTTTGTTTAAACTAAACCCTATTAAACTTGAGGGAATATATCAATTTTAATATCTTACAAGGAATTATTGTTTTAAAGGTTTTAATGTTAAATGTTATAAAATAAATTTTTTTTAATACAAATTTAGAAAAGAATTTATATATATATTTTTTCAAATTTTAATATTTCAGTTTATTAACAAACACTATTACATTAATTTATTTGTATTAAACATTTTTTCTTCCTAACAATTTATTGTGAGCTTTTAATTATTTAAATAAGATTCAATGATAAAAATAAACTAATTTTATTTTGATAAGAAAATTATTTTCAATACAATATATTACAACAATAGTACTATCTATTGTACTGACAATGCTCTTTTTACAGGTTAGATTAAAGAAACATATATGATGTATACTATCATTAACATATTATTTATAACACAAAATATGATATAATAAAAAATAGCATGACAATATGTTAAATTCTTATTAAGTTGTAGGCCTACACTTGAACATTTCTTAAATTTTTAGACATATTAATACATTATTCATAATAAATTTAAATCAAATGTTAAATTATTTGATATTAGGGACAAAACATAATAAAACCTATTTACATCATTTATCCAAATGATAGCAGTTATTTGTTTACATCTCGACCCTTCAATGATTTTAATAATCAAGTTATATTAATTCTGTGGAATTACATATCGCACAAAATAACATGGATATCCTATTTAAAATTCAAAATTGAAAGACTTAGTTAGCGTGAAATACTAATTAATTCCGTTTAGGTGTTCCATATAAATTATTTAAAAAACTAATTTAGTGAAATATTAGAATATTTTTATTTGATAAACATTTTTATTTACGGTACCAAGTCACAATTAAATTATAAAAATTAATTACCTTATAAGGTCCGTCCTGTGACTTCAAATTGTTATTCTCTTTACTCCTTCACTTTTAATTACATGTTTTGAAGTAATACTTCATCATCAGATAATTCCGTTGAATATCATCAAATACATAGCTATAAGCAATGGATATAAGTGCTCTATGATAGATAAAATGATCAGGAATTATATTCAGAAACGTAATAGAAAAAACTTAGATACAAACAAAGTTAAGACCAACAAATTCATCCCATCAGAATACACCAACTTACCGCCTAATGTTTTAAACAATATTTAAAAGAAACTCAATATCACTCTCGCCTTCCGCACAAACAATAGTATCTCGTCATCTCTTAAACGTAGAAACAAGATTCCATTGGAAAATAAATCTGGTGTGTATAAAATAACCTGTCCCGACTGTAACAAATATTACATAGGTCAAATGGGGAGAACATTCCTATGTAGATACAAAGAACACCTTCCCAATAACAGAAGCAATGTCGCCAACTCCAACTTCGCTAACCACTTGTCTGAAAACAATCACAAACCAGGTGACTTCCATAATAGTGTAGAGTCATTGCATTTATGCACGAAGGGCGGAATAATGAACGCACAAGAGGAGTTCGAGATTTATAGAGCATTTAAAAGCAATCCTGATTAAATTTTAAATGACCAACTATCTTTCCAATCTAATCATTTGTAAGACACAGCTCTCAAATACCTATCCAAAATCAATAGTGATTAGCATCAGTAGGGCACTCAGCTCGTACCGACAGTGCTTCACCGGACTCTATAGTGTGCACACCGGTGCTGGACAAGACTGTTTTAATGTATATGTGTTTGTGTATGTGCTATGTGTTGTAAATAATTTTAATGTATGACGAGTTCCTCTATTGAACGAAAAACGGAATTATCTGATGATGAAGTATTACTTCGAAACATGTAATTAAAAGTGAAGGAGTAAAGAGAATAACAATTTGAAGTCACAGGACGGGCCTTATAAGGTAATTCATTTTTATAATATTTTTATGTTGCTCATAATTTTGAGTGTACATAATTTTAATTGAAAATAAAATTTGAAATTAAATTTTTTACTATTGTTGACAGCAAAAACAGTATAGATAACTTTGTCTGAATATAGTTTAAAATCTATTAAGGGGGACTAGATACTTACTTTATTTTAAAGTATAATTACCCATCACAATTGATAGGAACTAGACAAAGATATTAGAAAGAGTGTGTCTATAAAAGCCGGTGTGTAGCATGGTGGTTTTCGCAGTCAGCAGATGGGGAAGAGCCGCTGAGAGTGACTGCAACAATTACAACGGCAGAGACTACTATAGCACCCGGAGAAAGACGACCATCTTGGCGATTAAGAGTGGATAACGGCAGCAAGGTGCTGTGATCTCTCAACCGTACTTCCAACTAATTTGCATTGTTGCATGTTGTGTATTGTTGTGTTTTGGCAAATTGTACATAGTTTTTGCACTGGTTTTTGTAACAAGAGTTCCAAAATGTCAAAGGTTTGCTGCAGGTCTTCTGTTTTTTATTTTCTCAAAGTATATTTAATTCTAGGCTTATTTTTGTGTATGATAATTTGAGTTAATTTTTAAATATTCAGCATATTCTACTTTAGTTTTTTAAACTTGTAAAAGTCATATTTTGAAAATTAGTTTTATCATTTTAATCTAGACAGATATATAAGTGGCATTGATTGTAAAAGGTATTTTTTAACAAATCTGTTAGTCACAAAGAGAACCTTGCAAAACTATAAATAATAAAATTTTATGAACAAGTCGTGTTTATTAAATTACTCTTAAATAAATTTGACTGCCATAATCTTCAGAGGGTTGTTATACTACTTGAATATAAAGAAATCATTATTGAAAAACAAAAGCTGATCCATCCATGGGTGAACTAAAAAGCACAGGGCCATATGCCAAGGTAAATTTTTGTATAAACTTTGCTATAAATTAAAACCCCATCTATACAAACACTTAATATACACATAAATAATGTACATCTAGATGTTAAAATCATGAGATAATTGTTTAATCGGTTTTGAGATTTTTATTTAGGTTTTTTGTGTATAAGTCAAACAAATTTGCATTTGAAAATGAATGAATAAAAGTTAAAATTGCCTCCTCCATTAAATGATGCTACAACCCAGAATTGTTTAACTTTGAACCAAGATAACATAATATGTTAGTAAAAATTTGCTAGGGTCTGCACTGCTCAGGATTAATACAACCATAACCTAGTTCAACAATTATCTTATTATATATTGCTTTGAGGATGATATATATGTCTAGAAAATATACATATAAGAGCTGTTTAGTAAATTTAACTTGCCTATAAACTTCTCAGTTACTGTTCTGTATAAGGTTATTTCTATCATCATTAGCCTATAAATAAATAAACGGTATCAGGAAACTGACACATACTTTCTCCCTCATTATAGGAACTTAATTTTTTATTTTTAAGAGTAATTTTCCCATAAAATAACGAAAAAACCAACTTTTCTAAAAACGGGTTAAACGATTTTGATTAAAATTTTATAGTTCATAGTACTTTAGGTCCATAATAAACTATAAAATTTGAATCAAAATCGTTAGAGCCGTTTTTGAGAAAAGTTGATTTTTCCATTATTTTAAGGGTTTTTATGGGAAAATTACCCTTAAAAATAAAAAATTCACAAAAATGAAAAAAACGCCTGGAGATACCGTGAATTAGTACCTCCATACCAAATTTCATCAAAATCGGACAACTGGTTTAGGCTCTAGGTCTGATAACATCCACACAGACACACACACAGACATCACTCCGAAAACCACTTTTTTAGGCTCAGGGGACCCAAAACGGATATTTCCACCAAAAACTCAAACTCGAAAATTTTGACGAATACAATACTTTCTCCATATACTATGGTATAGGGGGAGAAAGTAAAAATAATAAAAAATGAAATAAAAATTACAAATTAAAAACTTTTAATAGAACAATCCAGACAACGAAAACTGACTTAAGTCTGCTTTTAAAAATCTTATAATTTTGATTCTTTTTAATATTATTAGGGAGCAAGCGTGCACCAACTTGGGATGGAAGTTTCCTGTAGAGACTTAATCTGCGCTTTTCTGCTCGGTAGTTACCAGCTAGACTGTGAATGTCCTTGTTCTGCGTGTGATCAAACTTGAATTTGAAATAGGTCAACTTCAAGTATATACATACAAGAATTCCTAGTTCCCTAAAGATATTTTTACACAACAGGAATTTCCTTAGTCCAGCTACCAGCCTAATAGCTTTCTTCTGCAAGATGAATATTCTGAGTAAATTCTGAGAAGAATTCCTCAAGAGAAGGAATCTGTAGCATAGGTGGGGATATACTAACCCTTAATGAGCAGCTAAACGAATAGAGGGTGTGCAATATTTCTTTAAATTTCTCAATGCAAATAATCCTGAATCAAGTTAGCGCACTGGAAAAAATCAACTGATTTTTTTGGTGTGCTATTATAAGGTAAAAAAAGCACGGTGGCTTCAACAATGACTGTGTTTGTTTAAGACACTAAATACTTCAAAGCCTTACTAATTAAGTTCTTCATATTCTTTTTTCACTGAGATCCACAAGTTGGTAAAATTTCTTTGTTGGGAAATAATGCCTAGATTGTCAGGATATTAATAGGAAAAAGGTACTATTGAAAGTGTTTAATTTGTATTGTTAAAGTACTACTAATATTGTTTCTATAATCTTGTGCATCAGCTGAAACCTTGTTGACACAGTCTCAACTGATGTAAAACCCAAAATTCTGTTTTTCTAATACTATATTAGACAAATTGACTACACAATTATTGCTATTATTATGATCAGATTCTGTTCTTGGCGTCTTTATCTCTTATGAATTGGTGTGACTTTTACTTTCCTTGAATCCAAATTAATTTTACACAAACCAGTGAATTAGAATCTGGCGAAAGTATGAAACTCTGAAATAAAGAATAATTAATTTCAGTAGAAGGCAGATAAAGTTAGGAAGATTAATTTTAAAGTTGTAAGTAAAAAATAAATAAAATTCTTTTGCTAAATTAATTAGTCTTTGACTCTTAATACTTTTACCAAATAAATAAATCCAGGAATTTATTATAATAAAATTATAAATTAAAAAAAGTACACATTTCTCAAATGTCTTGCACTTAAAATCTTAAAAGCCTTCCAATAAAGAATTACTTAAGAGAACTTCATAAATAACCAATTTATCAACAAAAATTCCCCAAAACTTTTCTACCAATTTCTCCATTTCCATCAGTAATTTATTTTCTAAAAATTTTTAAAGAATTGTTGAAGAAAAGTTCATTAGCCATGAAGGGTAGAAGCCTTAGACATTTACATTTCACCTAAATTTAGTAGCTGTTTAACTTGATGAGAAACTGATAAAACAGTTGTGTCATTTGTATATGTGTAAGAGTCACTTAAATAAAAACGAAAAGAGCACACAAGATAACCTGTAGAATAATGGAATCAATATTCAAGATGGAAGAGTTACCTCTTGTATTGTCCACTTCAATCGTTCATTACCTAAATAATTCAAAATGTACACAATAGTATTGCAGCTTATTAATCAATATCTTATGATCGATATAATCAAAGGCCTTTTTCATTTTACATAAGGTGGCCTGAAAAAGTGCCTTCTACTAAAAATTCAAAACATTATTGAGCAATGAATCAACTGGGTTTAAACTTTCTAAAGCCATACTATGAGTCAGTTAATAAACAAAAGCATTTACACACTTGATTGCATACCACTGACCATTGACTCACTTGTGATAATACTGAATCTAATAAAATTTACCTGAATCAGTTTAGTTCTTTTTTTATCCGATTGTATATCAAGTACACCTTAGAAAGTATCAACTGTTCTTAAAAAAACATTACATAGACATCAGATTACTTAAACATAGTAAGTGAGATTCTGTATACTATATATTATAGTGTCATATTTATTTGCTTTAATAATGTATTAGATAAATTACAATAATCTTAAAAACACTGAATTTGGTTTTTTAGTCCAACAATCAACTTTCTAGAACATTAATCATCTGTTCACTCTAAATTCTGAACAAATTAAACTATAATTTGAAGGTAGTGATAAAATGATAAAAAACTAATAGTTGAAAGTAAATTAAAATTCTGATAGAAAAGAGTTTGTATAAAGAAGTAATCTTAAGATATGTTCTGAATACGCCAACTCTAATATTTTATTATGGTTATTATAGATTTACATTATTCATTAAATAGCATTTATACAAATTTCAGATTATTTAGAAGTAAAAAAATTAAACTTGTTACATTACATTTATTTACTGAACAGGAACATAATATTTTATTTGAATGTTTCTAAGATATACATAATTGTTACTTATTCTGTTTTTTCCAACCAACATAATTATAGTATGTTTAGTATACAGGTTCAATCTTAATCCTAAAGTCTGGAATATAGTTTTTATTTGTTTACAGATATTTTATAAATACTCGATGATAATAATTTTACTTAGGTGTAATTTTCTGAAGAAATAAATTGTTTATGCCACATTAAATAAAAATTAATACTAAATGTTTCTAAAATTTACTTTTACACCAATAGTATTTTTTAGCAAATTGATTTTAAATTTTGTAAAAGAAAAGAACACTGATCTGGTACAATATTTTAAATAAATTAAATATTGTTCTCAAATAAGATAATAAACTGCTAAATTTACAAATTTTGTTAACAACATAGTAGACTTTTTTGGAATTTTTCTATTAAGTCATAAACTTATTTTCTTCTGTTTTAGATTTGATCCTTAAATCTATATATTTCATTAAATATTCATCTATTCATTTCATTAGTAATATTTTATTAAAATGTTAGCAATGGGTATGTTTTTAATATAGCTTTATCAAAATTTTGGGTAGATGGTTTAATTTGTTTTGTAAGAATATCTTTATTTTAATTTATTTTAATTGGTCGTAGGATGTAAAAATATAGTTATTTAATCATAGTTCAAAGAACTCAAACCAAAATGCTTTAGTCATTCATATACTAGTGAAAATAGTGTTAGGCCTACTCATGTTAAAAGAATGTAAAAGTTATGAATTATAAAATATCAAAACATAGAAGTTATGATGGATAGTCACAACAATTTCTCTTTTATACTTTTTACCAAACAATATGACTATTCACAATGACTACACATCTTGTAATTCAAATTTTGCGAGGAATAAAATCATGACGTAAATTCCATGTCTTAATATTGTTAAGATACAATTTTCATTAATGTAAATGTGTTAAGAAAGAAACAAAGAAAATACCAGTTTAATGATTTAGTAACCATCTTGACTTGGGTTTACCTTAAAGAGTAAAGATTGTGTAAGCATTAGGAAGCTGAAATACAAGCCAGGTGGGTGCGCATGCTTGTGTGTGTTTAATGCTTGTTTGTTATCTTATCAGTGCATCATGCATTCTGCACCTGCTACAGTAACTCATATTACTTCTCTGTAGTGTTATGTACTCTTGCTTTAATAAGTCATGCTCAAGTGGACTTCTAACAGGGTAAACATTTTAATTTATAGTTAATTCTTATTTTTACTAAGAATATTAAATAAAAGACACTTCTTTTAAGGTTACGATTACAAAATATCTTTTGCATGGGAGATGAATAGTTTCTGATATCAGTTTTTATGCTTCATTTTATACTTTCTCCTTAATTATTTATTTGCTGTTTTTAACAGAAAATATACTAAAAACAGTGATATATATATATATCAATTTTTTGTTGCCTGGGTCACGCTTCTTTTGAAATATTATTGTGCCACGTTAAATTTGTTTTGGTTCTTTGATGTCTCATATTTGTTAGGTCAAAGTACAATAATTTCAGTTTTGGGTTGTTTTCTAAAATTGTCTTCAATTTTAGTTTATTTTGTATCTCTTTATTAAATTACAATTATACTTTTATTGGTTGTGCTAACTTATATACAGGGATTCTTTAATGTGCAGATATAATTCAGAGGGTGGTCATAGGGGTAAAAATAAAGAAAAAACTTCTCTAAACATATGTCCAGGAATGCTTCTTTTACCACCTCTCCGCCATTTTGTTTTACTAAATTGATACGGGTTAACCGTTTGAGTTGAAATTTTGCAATAGTGAAATACATAGTTTGAAAAAAACTATATTTGTTTCAACAAAAAAAAAATGGCGGCCATTTAAATACTTTAAATTAGAATAATTCAAAAACAATAAACTGTTGTAAAAAAGTCAAGCATATATTTGTGTAGTCCTTTAAGTTTACCATCAAAAGGTATAATTTCAAAAATTATTAAACAAAAGGTAACAGTAGAACATTTGATTAATCAGTACTCCAACTTAATTAATTGGACTTGCGAATTATTATTGCCTATGCTTTGTTCCTATGGATTTTGAACCCGTCGAACCCAATGGACGCTGTTTTACTATAACCTTTGATAAATTTGACAGCATACCATTGGATAGGAAACTAAACGGGCTACAAAAATTTACTCAGTGTTTTTTATACAAATTTTAAATGGCTGCCATTTTAAATGGATTTTGGAACAAATAGATTATTTTGTAATTTTAAAATATATTTTATATTGTCTGCTCAGTATACAAGTTTTATCAATTAATAGTCAGCCATTAAATTTAATTTCTACAACTTACAATTTATATAAGTAACAACCTTCATAACCTAGTAGTAATAGTAAATCTAAAGAAGTTCAACTTATTTACAAGTATTAAGATATATTATACTTCTCTAAATAATTTAAAAAAATTGTTTTGAGATAACAGATACACTATTCAGGTTGTTGTATTAAAAGTCAAAACCCTTCTTACAACAAAATCATAAGTTACTCTCGCTCACCCCTCATTCATTTATAATTATAATTCTAGCTTCTACCTAAAGGTAGCTTTTGGCTCAGTGTTAAAAAGTTTTCTAAATTGTCTTCAATCACAAAACTTGATTTCTTACAAAGTTGGCACCAAAAAACCTAATAATTTACTTTAAAGATTTTTATAATTATTGCTGTATGAAATTAATACTTTGTAAACTATAATGAAAACTATGCTTTTAATATTTGATGAAATATTTAGGACTATATTATTAACTTTTCAGTTTTATGAGACTGAAAAATGCTACTATATATTTATTTTTCTTACTAGAAAAAATGTATACTATTCCTGAAAGTTATATAGAGATTATAATATATCTAGCATCTTTAAAACTGATTATTACTGAAAACAATAGAATATCCTGTTTAGTTCCCTGAGGTCATTGTTTCAAAGTTTTAATGAGAATGTAATGTTCTTCTATTTAAACTGAATGTCTACGAAGGAAACATACTAAATGGTTTGTTTATACAGTGTTATCTGTTTGTTTACTTAGTTGTATCATTGTATTTGGATAACCTAATAGAACTCCGATCCAATGCAATATTTTGTTCCACTGGAAATTCGACTTTTTTGGCGCTATCTATTGGGGAAACAAAGGAAGCTGGTTGGAAACACCAATGCTTACAATGCTTTCTCCCTAGCGCTACCTCGCGGCGCGATCATGTACTATTTTCGCGAACACCTTTTTTCCGGCACACAACCCCCGTATGGATGCAAGATCTATTTATTATTCATGATCTATGGTTGTATCAATGAACTTAGTTTGCTATTAAGGGTCACCATTTCTTTGATATTTTTAATTGTTTGTAAACTAATATCTGAAAAGTGGCTATTTAGGTAAAAGTTATGAATTGTTATATGGATCAGAGTTGACTGCATTTGTCCAAACTAGGATTGATATGTCTTCCTGGGTATGTAAACATATAAATATTAAATAAATTACTCTAATCAAACTCTCTTGGCCATTCAACTAATAGTACACTGCTTCTTAATTTTTGTTCTAATCATTCCCTTTTTAAATGAGTAAAATTTATATCCTCTATCTACTTTATAGAACTATTTCTGGTAACAATTGTAGTATTAGTAAAGTTTAAGCCTACATTTAATTATAATGTTGACACACAGTGGATTAAAATGTACAACATTTTGTTATAATTTGTGTAACCGTTATTAGCAAATGTAATTTAAAAAAATTTAAGCATATTTCATTTAAAATGCACCAAGTTTATACAAATATTTATTTGTTTGTACAGTTCATGCTTGAAGATGCAAGGAGTAGTGCAAGTGGTGGGACCAATTCAATGGAAACAAATAGGCAGTCAGCACCTGTACCCGAGTCTGCTCTAAGGCGGACATTACCTTCTTCGATACCACCTAGACCAGCATCAGCACCACTTACTGACACTGCTGACACAACAGTTACTATTGCTTTACGAAGACAAAATAAACCGCCTGACGATAAAGGTGATTATTGTAGCCTATAATATTAACTTTTTTGGGTGATGATGCATAAGGTGGAATTATTAGTAGTTACGGTCATATAGACAAAACTTTTTACCACGACTACTATGTTTATAAGTTTTTTTCTTTAAATATTAACATTTCATTTTTCAAAAATTTTTTTTTTTTAAATGGTCATCATCTGGCATAATTTCATTCTTTCCTTCATTTCATTAATATGAATATTTGAAATAATATACAAAGAAGAATTTACTGAAGTTCCAGGCCTTTTATTATGTGAATTGTCATAGCAACTTGTCGAGATTCGACTAAACTTTTATAAATAAAATTGTTTACTTTATTAATTTTTTTAGATAATAGAATTAAAATTATAGATGTTTGTTATGTTCAACTCTAGTTGTGAATCTCTAGGAACTGAGATATTTATTTCATTTTATTTGAAGTTCACTATTACATAATTTCTTAAATTCCAGCGGTTGTAGAAAAATAAAACAAAAAACTGCTATAAATATCTTAGTAAGAACGGTTAATAAAATATATTCAACAAAGTGGTTGTACAATAATATATTTGAGAGTTATCTATACCTAAATCATCATTAACAAATATTATTGTGCAATCTATGCACTTTGCTTCCTATTTATCTTTTCAGTTGTAATTTCATATCTCTTTCCATCTGTCCATCCACAATCTGAACAAGAACAATCTATGTTAGAATTTGGAGTCTTTACTTTTGATTGCAACAATCAAAGACTTCTGAATAGTAAACTGATCAGCTTTTCAAAAGTTTTGTGGAGACTTGTACTTATCTTAAGACATTCAAACGTATAGCTTTGCTTTTTTAAATGCTACTTACTTTTGACCTGGTTAAACAATTCTTTTATTACCCAACTGCTTGAGAAGCACCACAATGAATAATAATCATATAGTTAAACAAAGAGATCGAACAAATGTTGACGCTACGTTCGAGTGATGTTATAAAGATGTACCAACAGAAATCGTATTTTTGTTAGCTTTAGTGAAAGGACAAACAACCATACAATATTATTATTATCGACAACATTATACATGACGTTTATTAAAAAAAAAACTATACTTTTCTTTTAATGTACATAAGGATTCCGGTAATGCGAGCTAATTTTAGCTGAGGTAACCTCCAACTATAAATTAAGTAACTTTTTAAATGTGTAAAGTTTTAATGAGTAAAAAATTAGGTTAAACATTTAATTACATGTTCTGTGTACTATTAAAAAAACTGTAGCATTACTGTAATTTAACAAACACTAACATTACAGTACAGTAAAACCCCGGTGTCAACCCACCAAACCCCGGTACCAAACTCGGGTTAACCGAAACCTGGGTTATCCGAAACGCCTCCGGAAATCCAAATATAATAGCCCTATTGTAGGTACAATATTTAATTTTTGTTTTTTTAATCAAAATTAGAACTTAAACTACTTAAACATCTATTAAAAATTAAGTAGCGACTTTAAAAAAAATGTGCCAATGTCTTTGAAATCACATGATGTCCACAGACCGGAAATTTCGGGAAAATCGGGAACTATACGGGATTTTTTTTCACCGGGAAAATACGGGAAATGTACGGGAATTACAGCCGAATTCCAGGAACTTTATGTTACAATGCTATTACGTAATGCGGTAGAATACTCATTGTTTTTAGCAACATTTTGGTCTCTCAAACCATTGGATTACTCATCCCTTTTGATATTTTGTACTGTAATGAAACACTACAAAAGATATACTTTGGGTATCTGATAAGTGGAAAACTAATTTTGCCGGAAATCGGAGGGTCGGGAAATAAGAAGGCATAAAGAAATGTCAACGTAGAAGTGCGGTGAAATCTTGCTTTGTCAATGATTAAACAAACAATATTGATTCCTGTGATCCTGTTCCTTTCCTTTTTCTCGTTCTCTTTCTTGTTATCAACACTGTTGTTATTTATAGACGATACAATATATTTTTACTGTAAAGTTTTATTTCTGAACCTGTCTAAATTACCTCTACCATTCATAATATCCTATACGTTAAAATAATTATAATAATCTTGAACCGTGGAAGTTATATTATTTTAGCTGTACCGCATAAAATAATATTGTATTTTGTTTACGGAAATTGCTATGTTTTACCGAAAACCTAGCAGGCACACTGTTTGGAAAATACGTTTATGCCTCTGCTAGAATTGGAACAATGATGGTAATATCTTGAATTTGTTTGTGAATATGCGTTGATGAGATCGCGTTCAAGGACAGTCTTTGGTATAAAGGGGTGTGGCAAGGGGGTGGATGGATAATTGTGCTATTTGCACTGGGGGTTCGAAATCGAGTTTTGACAAAATGGTAATCGTTTGCCAGTCGGGCACCTGTGTATGTGTCAGTGATAGAGATGGGAAGTTGTTACTTCTCTGTATTCGTTACAATGAATACGGCTACTTGAATTACTGATTAAAATAACACACAACTTACTCGTTATAATAAAAATCACAATATAACAATGAAACAAAATTAAAACAACAGTTAAACAACAATAATAAATAAACTCAAATAAAATGTGTTATATTTTAATCCAGACTTTTGCCAGTTCTCCGTATTTAGGACGGAGAATCCGTATTTTGAACGTAATCTCAGGTGTTCCGTAGTTGCAATCACATGCCCTGTACTTCAACACAATTCAGCATTTAACAACAAATATGAATGGAGAAAATGGAAAACATTTTTAGTTTGATGCATGTAAACATTTTCCGAAGTAAAATATTCAGGCAATTGTTTCGTTTGTTGAGTAAATGCTTCTTCTTTTATTTGTCTTCATGTGTAGGCTTAGTTATTTGTACACGGGAAGGTAAAGTAGGCTCAAGGTCAACTACCTACGAATTTGTTTGATAATCGTGTCTATTAGTAGAATCAGGGTGTCTACCGCACCCTTCAGTAACGAATTTTATAGATCGGTAACAAAATTAATTAAAAGTATAATACAGTAATTCTATTTATATTAGGTGGGTTACAAATTTTGGACATTTTCGTTATCCGTGATTTATGCTTTTTGTGGGAGTCCCGACGAAATACCTTTGATTAAATTGGTTAGCGAATTTCTATAGAAAAGATGAGCTGTTGCAGTATATATATGTGTGTGTGTGTATGTGTGTACCATTATACATATATATGTGATCGCAGGATAGCGGCACCATTTTAATTCCGATTTGGCACACACGTTGGTTGTAGCTCGGAGGAGTTCGTTAACAAAAAAAATCCAATAACCGGAAGCACGTTTTGACCGCTAGTAACTAATTTTTGAGATTTTTCGTACGAGAATGAAACTTTTTTAGAGTTTTATCTAAAAAAATAAATATATGATATTATTCTGCACATTTTGTTTTTTTACATGACTTTGTAACTCGCTTGGTTCCTCCAAATCGATCAAAACGCAAAATACCATAAAAGCACTCGGTTCAAATCCACGTGGGGAATTTTACCGTGTGGGCATCTTCTGATCAAAGGCCGATGGCCGAGTTTGTACACTGCGAGCGAAGCAGTTCATAACCCGAGGACGCAAGGTTGAGGAGCAAAAACTCGCAAAGCTGGAGGATTTAGGTGCAAACAAATTCTACTAATATATTTCGTACACACAGCTATTCAGTTCCTTCGTGAGTAGATAAATTTCCCTTGAAACTCTAAAACATATAAACTTAATTTTGGAAATTCGCTTAACTCACGTCAGCGGTTCAGCTACGTGGTCGAATTAATAATATTCCTTCCCACAATTAGTTACATTTAATTTCCACATTTACAACTGTCATTTAAATTACATTTTCATGCACCTTAGCCATTGTTTTTCTAAGTTTTAACGCCGGTATACCATAGAAACAAGAACAAATTATTGTTCTCGGGAGTAGGTTTTTTCGAGGAAATACCCTGTTGTATATTAAATTGCATTACAGTCCTCGAATCAAGAACTATATTTATTTATGGGTAGAGGTTGACTTAATTGTGCAGTGCAAGATATCTTTCACTTTCATCTTACTTCACCACTAGGACATTTGTTTTGTTGTTTACATCAACCTCAAAACATCATCACGTTTTATTTATTACTTCGGATCTCATTAAAACGCCAAAGTATTGAAATCATGCGATAATTTTTGTCTGTTAAAACGATATATGCACTCATAGACATCGCAGAAAACTTCTAGTGGTGCCAAAATTTTCATAATTATTATTGCGGAGGGTTGAAAAGCTTTTGAGCTTTCTAGCGTGAGTCGTAGCGCGTCGGAGTCACATTTTTGAGTTAACATTTTGAAAATACAGTGTGGGGTAACGTTTTATATATTTTTGGGTACGGGAAAACCAATTTTGAAAGTTAAAAAGTCGTAGCTTGTCGGGGTCACGTTTTTGGAATCATTATTTTAAAAATACAATGTGGGATGTTGTTTTATATGTTTTTGGGTATGGAAAAACTGATTTTGACAGTTAAAATTGTAGCGCGTCGGAGTCACGATTTTTGGCCAACATTTATAAAATACTGTGTGAGTTATCGTTAGGGACCGGAAAAAATAGCATTTATTTTTTGGAAAAATAGCATTTATTTTCTGGGAAAATAGCATCTATTTTGGTAAAAATAGCATTTATTCTTCTGCATTTTGTACTCATTCATAATTAACATAAAAAGCTTAAAATTACAAACTAAAAGTTTTTTAAATCATCATCCCGCAGAAAATTCAACAATTAGTTAGAAAACTAAGAATTTAGAGAGTTTAAAAAACATATATATATACATAAAAGTATTATGTAACGTTCATGCTATAAAATACAGGTCAATAAATACAAAATAATATAAATACAATAAAGAAAATTCTTACTAACTTCACTCAATATCTGAAAGACTAAATTAATAAATTATTAATGTATGCTTCAAATTACTACTTCATGAAATGTGCTTCAAATGAAATAATTAATTGCACCGAGGAACTAAAAACTAAAATCAACTTGAATGCAAGTTGCATTCTTGCAAGGTATTTAAAAGTATGAAAATAAATTGAAATTTGAAGAACCTCACATAGGAACTAAAACCTAAACTAAAATAATTAAAACACAAAATTTACACAAACTAAAACATTACCAAAATTTTCCCTGACTCCAGGTTTGTGGCAACCCTGTAAAATATAATTTTATAGAAAAGAAAAAGAAAAAATATAGTCACAAGAAAATTTTATTTTTTAATTATAGTCTACACATACAAAAACTGATTTATTTGGAGGTTATACAGGTTTGGAGGTTTTTAAATTTGTTCTCCTGTCTGTAACACTAAGCACAAATTAACTCGCGTCTCGCACAGTCATAGTCCAGTTGTAGAACGAGTTGTAGATTTCAGGGAGTGTATGCGTTCAACGGAACAGCGGCGGCTGTTACGTCAGCCGGACGCTGCCAAGTTCAAAACTTTAGGGAGTGTATGCGCTCAACGGAACAGCGGCAGCTGTTGCGTCAGCCGGACCGGACGCTGCCAGTTATTAGAACATTAGCAAGTACACAGTGAATTTAATTATCCGAACAAATTGATTGTCAGAAGTCCCTCAGTCCTAATTAGTTCTGAAAATCGATGCTCTACTAAACTACTATAACTTCATAAAATTAACGTCTAATTGTAAATAAACGGAATTTGAAATCATAGCTCACTAAAAATGAAACGAATGATGCTTGGCCGTCGGGACTTTTTTTACTGTCCGCGAGACAAGAAAAGCTTTGAATCCAATATGAAAATTAATTGTTGTCAGGATGTTTAAAGTCGATTGCGATCTGTATACAATCAATTATCATGCAATTAAAAAACTATTTACATGTCAGTCCGATCCGTTAAAATAGCGTCTTAAAACTTTGTATACAGAAACGAAATATAGTAGACCTACTAAGCATAACCTCCGTCTTAAATTGTATTCTTTTATGAAAAATTGCATTAATAAAACTATATAATAACGAAATAAGCTACTGTTAGTATTTACGCCATTTTGGAAACAATCTATATTTACGATTTTAGTAGGTCTAATAATAAATCACCGATTTTGCGAAAAATCGTCTTTTTCGCAAAAAAAACGTGGATTTTGCGTTTATCGCAACTAAACCTGGGATTTCGCAACAAAATCGCATTTATCGCAAAATGCGATTTTTTCAGGTCCCTAGTTATCGTTTTTTATGTTTTTGGGTACGGGAAACCCGATTTTGACAGGTAAAGAGTCGTAGCTCGTCGGGGTCA
>JAGFPH010000108.1:552172-575364 GCA_018207615.1 Philaenus spumarius | reverse complement strand
GGGAAACCCGATTTTGACAGGTAAAGAGTCGTAGCTCGTCGGGGTCACGTTTTTGGAGTCAATATTTTAAAAATACGGTGTGAGGTATTGTTTTATATGTTTTTGGGTATGGGAAAACCGAATTTGACAGTTAAAGAGTCGTAGCGTGTCGGGATAACGTTTATGGGTCAAAATTTTAAAAATATAATGTTTGGTATCGTTTTATATATTTTTGGGTATGGAAAACCCAAATTTGATAGTTATATATAAAAAAAACCACGAGCCGATGTCTTGAAAAAGTGTTTCATCTTTTCATCTTGTTTTTCATTTATTTTCTGGATATTTGCTTTCTTATCGTCACTTCACTTATGACATGTGTCAGTGTGTTTCAAATTATTGTGTAATATAAATATTCTTTGATTATAGAAGTTATTTATTTGTTGTATTATGCTTTCATAAATGGATACTTACATTAAAAAGCAACACATATATAAATAATGTGAAGTGCATCGTGAATAGCAAAGTTAAAACATGTGCTATTTGCTGGCAGGAAAAACGTGATTTACCTGCGGGAAATATACGGGAATTTTGAAAATTTGTTTTTGTGGACACCCTGAATCAGTTTTCTCAGAACTCGAAAAATGTTAGAAGTCCCTCTTCCTTTTATGTCGGGCCGCCTAATTTCTCCCTTTTCAAAATAAAACCGTGAAATAAACAAACTATGTATTTTTTTTCACACGTTTATTTATACGCACAGAGTAACTGAAACTTTATTTTTAACATTTTACACACAAAAATTAGGTTGAAAATGTGGAAAAATATAATCTCTGAAAGGTCCTGTCAAAGTCGGTAGAAGGGGATTCCACTATTAACACTAAGGAACAATTCACACCGATATTGACGACACATGCTATGCCCCCTATAAATCGCAAACGTACGCCTGGGAAGCAATCGCAACTAAGTAAAGCTCTCGCCAGGCTACACGATTGAGTGGTTTATGCTGCGCTTTTGTCTTGTCCTAACACTTTCCCAGCAAAGTCATGGGTTTAGTTACACACAACTGGCAGTACATTTATTTGTTCAGTGGCATCGAATCTTAATAGGTAACGTTTACTGCAGTATGATATATTTACAAAATATTATAATTTAAAAATGTTTATTGATATTAAAGTAAAATATTTTGTAGATTTATGACGTTACAACCAAGTGCTTAAAATATTTATTGACGCTAAAACAGGGGTTTATAATAACGTAAAAGATAACGATTTGACAGGCATAAAAAAAATGACGTTATGTCAGCATAGTTGACGCATTAGCCAAGGCCGTTAAAACCAAGTTTGACGGTATTATTTTCCAAAAAAAAAGAGCTTGGCACCTTGATGTTGACTGCACTCTGAGCAGTATTCAAAGTATTTTAATACTGACTGTGTCACAATCATATCACAATTAGTTCTTCTCATCTTGGTGCATCCACCTCTCCCTCTCATAGAAGGTAGGAGGGGAAAAAATTCTTTTCAGCCCTGGTTCTGTTTACAGGCTGTTACAGATCAGTAGTCTGTGACAATAATTATATTAAAAAAGTTATTCAGGTAAACTATAACCGAAGCTGAGCTTTATGCTTTATAAATACCAGAAATAAGTTGTTTCTGAGAGTTTAAGTAAAGTTAAGTTATAGGTTTAAAACCATCTAATAGTATTTTGGTTTAGGGAAATTCAACTTTCTAATTATTTTATTGTGTATTGCAGAAGACAAAGAAAATGATATCCGCAATGCCCAGGCAACACAAGCAGTTATCCAACGACGGAGAAGGCCGAAAAGAAGATCAACTGGTGTTGTTCATGTGGATATGGATGTAAGATCAACATTGTATTATTTCATTTTATTTACTTTAGATTAAACCCATACAAACAAAATGAACACTGTTGTTTATGTAATCTTAAACAGACATAATATTTCTTATATTAAAATTAAATTTAAACTTTACCATGAAGAAAGATTAATATCAAGTTTGGATTCAAGGATGAACAAAGTAAACAGATAAAGCTGGTAGTTTAGGACAGTTGTTGCAACCAGTGAGTGGACTGTTAAAGTTGATTACCAGTTCTGGATACAAGCAGTGCATTTACTGCAGTGTTATTCGTGTAATCAGCCCTTCGGCATCACGTGTTGCATACAGTCAGGACATATTGTTTTATTAATCTTCCATTCCAACGTTTACTTTTCAATTTTTGGTTTATGTTGTTAGTGTTTTGCTATGTTTTCCTGTATTGAAATCTTGAAATGAGTTTAAAAGTAATAAACTATCGAGTGTTGCTGCTAAATGGAAAACACGGGAACAATGAAAGTGAAAGTAGCCGAAGAGGGAGAGAGGAAGACAATCGTACTGTAGAACAATCAAGATGGGAGTCTGAGGAGCAAATCAACAGACGTCTGTGCTAACGGGCAAGAAAAGAGAGAACTGCAAAGTGTTTATCCCTTGCGTTTACTGTTTTGTACCATCTTTCATCCCAGTCTGAATTTTTTAACAATTTATATTCTGTTTATAAATTTGTGTTTATTGTACCATGTGCACAAGTAACATGTGAAAGGGGTTTTTTCCCATTTGAAAATAGTTAATACTAAGTTACAAAATGCATTGTCCCAACCTTTATTGGCTAATTTAATGACAATTAATTAATTGTGAGAAAGATTTGTTTGAAAACTCGTACAAAATTAAGTAATTGATCAAACCGCCTCAACCAGTGATGAACTCATGCAAAAACTGGTGGTATAAATTTAAATAGTGTTATCAAAAGGAGTATTAATAAGTATTCATTTTTTGTATAGTTTTTCTTAGCGATTTCTTAATGTACAACAGTAAATTAAACTTTGACTGAATTTGTTGTGTATTTTTTGGTACTTTTTTTAACAACTCAATCAAATATTTGTGTTTTGGAGATTATTTCGAGAAATGGTTTTAGCCATTTTTGGGCCGCAAATAGTTTTAGTTGAGGGTCCAAATTCTCCCCAGACCGACACTGGTTACAAGTAGGGATGGGTTGATTCTCAAATTTATCGATTCTGATAACGATGCCAAGAAATCGATTCCCGATTCTCGATTCCGATTCCAATAACCACAAAATTGTAAAGGAAGTAAACATTGTTATTTAATTTTAACTGCATGGTTCTTTGACGTTAATGTTATTTTTTAATATTGTTATCGAGCTATGAGGAACTTACATAAAACTGCTGATTTGGATTCATTACAAAATGTATATATATATATATATATATTGTTTCATTATACTGTACAAAAAAAGCTGTTTTCTATCTGTATAGACCTGGGTGGAAAGCCTAGGAACATAAAAATCACGCATAATTCTCTGTAAATTGTAATCGCATTCTCGGTAATTTCCTCCAAGTGGCAACCCGCACAATTGTGCGGTCATGTACAACACAACTTGTATTTAATATTTCATCCTCAATTTTTTTTAAGTTTAACATATTTACCTTAACGAAGACAAGTACGACAGCTATAAAATAGTTTTACTTATTTACCTGAATAAAGTCATGTACGACAGCTATAAACAAGTTTTACATATTTATCTGAATGGGGCCAGGTACTACTGCTATACAATAGTGTTACTTATTTACCTGAATGAAGCCTGGTATGACAGCTTTAAAACAAGCTGACTTATTTACCTTAACGAAGCCAGGTACAACAACTATAAGAACGAAGTGTATAGTATATGCGGCCATACAAACAAGAGGGTCGAGAGCGGTGGCGTTGAGGGGGCATGACAGCAAGGAACAACAAACATTAAATTGATTTTACCGTTCTGCAGTTTAATTTACAAATAAGAACTAGTGAAAATATGGTTTTCGAGACTTCGGCTCGTCTAGACAGAACACACAAATTGAAAAAAAATTTAAGTTAAAATTACTTTTTATTTGTTACACTTAGTTAAAAAAATAAGTAATCCACACAGTAATTGTTAAAACATATAAAACGATACCCCACACTGTATTTTAAAATATTTACTAAAAACGTGGCTTCGAAGCACTACGACTTTTTAACTGTCAAAATTGGTTTTCCCGTACCCAAAAACATATAAAACGATACCCCACACTGAATTTTCAAAATTTTAATCCAAAAACGTGATTCCGACGCGCTACGACTTTTTAACTACATCAAAATCGGTTTTCGCGTACCCAAAAACATATAAAACACTACCCCACACTGAATTTTCAAATTTTTTATCCATAAAAGTGATCGCGATGCGCTACGATTTTTTAACCCTCTATCTGGCAAAGAGTAGCTGAGCTACTCTGTTAAAGTGTTTCTGTACTGGCAAAGAATAGCTGAGCTACTCTTTTAACAAGCATATTTTAAATCGAAGTTTGAGCATCTAAGGTAATACTAAAATAGGTCATATTATATATGATTGTATTCAGAACATTCTAAAGTTTAATTTGGTATATAGTTTATTACATTATGACACATAATAAACACGTAAAAAATATACAAAGTCACGAAAGAAATTTTGGAATGACATTGAGTTCATTTGATGCGAGAGAACACGAAAAAAATGCTCACTGTCCCACTCAAGTTTTGATGAGTAAATTTCGTTTTGGAATAATTTTGATTATATCACTGCATAGGTCATATCTTCTACTTTAAAAATCTTTTTTCTTATTGTCAATGCCTTTTGCCAATGTATACGCCAGTTTTTATACGATAAAATAGGCTATATAAGTATCGATTAGTTTTCAGCAATTATCTATTAGTAATATTGTGTTGGTAAGTAAGTGCTGTATACCAATCGATTCGTATTGAAATTATCTTTAAATTGACATAAATATCGATATGGATTGATCAGTCCTTCGTTGTTACAGAAAGTTGTTGCATTTTTAGTTTTTACCGCTTTTTTTCCACTTAGCCTAGATATTTTAGTCAGACTACTTGTCATAGTTAGCCCACTCTTTTTCCAGTTTTTTTAGACTGAAACTGTAAATTTGTCTATTATACTGTGAGAGCCTACTTACCAAATAATATGTGTATTATATGTTAGTCAAAGTTAGGCCTCATTTTCATCGTTTTTGGAAACATATTTTGTGTTTTCCTGATCTAGGCTAAATTGCTAAAGTTGGCAGTTAGCCTCCTGACCATATTGTAGTTTCTAGAAGACATTTTTTTTCCTTCTTACTAAATAATTTGTGTATAATATTTTTGTATATTTAGAACAAAATTAGGCTTAATTCTATGTCTTTTTGTAAATATTTTTTGTTTTTCTGTCAACATGGCTAAAATTTAGAATACGCCTCCGTACCATATTTTATTTTCTAAAAGAGAAATTTTTTCTTGCTTCCTAATTAATTTGTATATTACATTTTTGAATGTTCGTAACAAGATTAGGCTTCTTTGTGATGCCTTTTTGCAAACATATTTGTGTTTATATGAAATGTTTTACTCGTAGAAAAACAAATTCTAGTTTATAGAAGACAATATATATATATATATATATATATGATACCCCAAAAATGTACACTTGAAGTGATTTTTGTAGGATATATTATCCTTTATAGTATAATATAGTTTAGAAACACTAATTATGAATATTGACATTTTTATAAATGTTTTAATACTAGAAGGTAATTTTTTTCAAATTTCCCAAAAATTACTATTTTATTTCCCATAAACGTATTTTTTTTTTAAATGTTAACTTTTTTATTGTTTCTTGTAGAAAATTAGTTTGTCTACATTTTGTATACCGTATCTTAGATTTATTATGCAATTTTTTTTACATTTTTCCAAAGAGCCAACTTTTGACATTTCAATTTACCAAAATAGTTTTTTTCTATTTGTGACGCAATTAATGTTTGTATGGTAATTGTTCAAAAAAATCAAATACACAGAAATGTTCTCTGTACTTTTCTGAACACGAAAATGTATAATAGTATATACTTTACTAAAATGGATTAGATTATACAGGTGTTTAAATGACAATGTGTTCGAGTAGTAAAAACGTGCCTGCCAGTATAGAAATTTCTAACTGCCAGATGGAGGGTTAACTGTCAAAATTGGTTTTCCCATACCCAAAAACATATAAAACGATACCCCACACTGAATTTTCAAAATTTTAATCCAAAAACGTGATTCCGACGCGCTACGACTTTTTAACTGTCAAAATCGGTTTTCGCGTACCCAAAAACATATAAAATGATACCGCAAACTAAATTTTCAAAATTTTGAGTCAAAAACATGACTCTGAAGTGCTATGACTTTTTAACTGTCAAAATCGATTTTCCCGTACCCAAAAACATATATAAAACGTTACCCTACCACAGGAATTTCTAAATGTTGACCCAATTTTTCAAAAGTTTGACCCAAATACGTAACCCCGACGAGCTACGACTTTTTAACTCTCAAAATCAGTTTTCCTGTACCCAAAAACATATAAAGCGATACCCCACACTGTATTTCAAAATGTCGAAAATACATTTATTTTTTATAAAAAGATGTTTTGATTAAAAGTATGTTGCTTTTTCGGTGTAGTATAATGAAAAATATTGTACGTAACTCGCCCGGTAAGTTTTTCCGTGCTTGCATGAAAGCCCGCATTTGGCTGTGCACGGAAAACCCCTATTTACCTAAACAATACAGAAATTATAGTCATCCTCACAAACACATTGAGGTAACAAACAAATAACAAACTCGTTATCAACCTCGCTTAAAAATCTCATAATTATAACTTTAAACAACATTCATATCATAACCTATCAATGTGAATTACGCGCACAAACGTAATAGAGGTGTGTCGGAAGTACTGTAATCAGTATTTTGTATTCGCTACTTTGCAGACACACAGAGCAATCTCTACTAACGGCTCAAAGTAGCGGCTACGGCTACTCTATTGTACTTTGGTGCACTACTGTAGATTCGCGGAATACTTCGAATCCACATTGTGAATCCAGTCCAGTACTGATAGCGTATTCGCAGTAGCCCAGGTAGCGGTGGAATTGGAATGTAATGAAATATAAACCCGACAATCGCCGGGCAATATTGGTGGCCGCGGCAATCACGTACACGGACGTATTTGCAGAGATCGGTGGTGTTCGGGCTCGGAATCAGAATCGATTCGATGCCAATTCCAGTGCCGAGAATCGAGTTACAAGAAAGTAAAGTTAATTTAAGTTATAAATGTAAAGGAGCTCCTATTAATTTCATATCTTTATTATAATAAAATTATAAGTTTTATAATAAGAATAAAATATTTAAAACTATTGCAATTTCAGTACTGTTAATTTTGGCGCATACTGTACTATCTCTGGCTTTCGCTACAGATTCCACAAAAAAGGTGTTAAAAGCAAGGAAGTTGATGCTCCTGCATTTTTAGGCAAAGACACTCCTTTTAAGGCACCACCTAGGCTTTACACACATTTCTTGAAGCTTCGATATCTTTGGCTTCAAATTTTGCATTATTTACCGCCTTCCTATAAACTTTCCTTGAACAAACACCCTTCCACTTCGTTGCCAGTGGTTTTATAATTAGTGTGAATACAATAACCACAATTCTCATTTGGTTTAGCATTTCACTGAACCAATGTATTCTTCTATTCGAGTTATTATAACTCCTGTTTGCTTTTACATATTGGTGATTACATACACTCGCCATAATACTTATTGTTTTTCTGAATTACATCACTTTTACCAATAATCATTACACAACTTTTTTATATAAAATATAGAACTTTATTATTTAGCCTTTGTCACTAAAGAGGCAACGCAAACGAGGATAAAAGATTCATTTAAATTGTCTCGGTAGTTATTAAGATTACTCAGATTCATAAACCTCTTTAGATATATGGCCAAAATATTCCCACCAATCAAACTGCTTCTTTCCGTTTTGGCACAACATATATACAGTAAGTTGTGCTAGAAGTAATTTAATTTTCTGAAGTTATGTTCAAAAAATATATATTCTAAAGAAAAACTGAATATTACTATGTTTTATTCTGACAGAAAATAACAGTAGCAATCAAAGTTTTGTTGGGAATTTTAATGTTAAAAAATTACTGTGGGTTCAAATTTATTTGCTACTAAATCACGCGCAAAATTAATCTTGAAATGTTTCCCTTTTATAGGAAATAGACCCAGATAGACAAGAACCAAGTGGAGGAGGAGGAGAAAATGAAGACGTTTATATGAATAATACAGAGGTAAAACACCAAATTCAACACTCAATGCATGTTTTTCACTGAGCATGATTCAATTTTTCAATAAGATGAAGATCCCCCGTTTTCTATTGTAATACTTTTTCTTTGGAAAAAAACTACGAATAAAAAGTTAACCTGTTGAGAAAAGATAATAATAATATAAGACTTTATTTAAGGATGAAGTTAAAGACTCAAGTCTATTCTTCCATGAAATCTCAGCATTAAAGGCTTTTGCAATTTGGCATGCCCCAGGTTTTTATGTGAATTAGAGCTAACGAAAAATCAGGGAGTGGAAAAAATATTTCACAAACCAATTGTCATCAATAGCTTTTATTGAACCCTGAACCCTTTGCTAGTTGAAATATAGCCAATTCTCTGTAAAAGTTGGACAGAATTCTCTATATGTTGTTGAATCTACAACAGGCTTAACAGCTTAATCTATTACATTCAAGAAAATTTCATTTTCCCGGTTTAGAAAACACGATTTAAATATTTACTATCAATTTTTTGTCGAATAAATTAGCCGTCAAATTTTAAGACTTTCAAAATTTTAAAATAGTATTTAATTTGTTTGATTATTATTAGTTTATGTGCTGTAGTACCGTTGGTTTAATTGTGGTTATGTTACATTCAATTAAAGGATTGAAACTACAGGTTATACAAATATCAGTGCTTCCAGTTTATTTTGACTAGTTTTTCTGGAGAGCATCTTCCTATATTAACTTGGTCTAAATTTAGGCATTAGAGTAAAGTTATTATAACATACTTTATAGAGTCTCTTTGAGTGTACAGTTGAACTTGGTTTCAACGGCCTCGGCTATTGTGTCAATATACTGTCTTTTTTTTAGGTCCGGTCAAATCGTTATCTTTTATGTTATTATATTATGCAATTATCTGTGTTGGTGCTCCCTGAACCCAAAAATATTTTTAGTGGAATTTTTTGTTTTGGTGCTCCCTGAACCCAAAAAAGTGTTTTTAGAGTGTTGTCTGTCTGTCAGTCTGTCTGTATGTATACACGACCAGAGAGGACACTATTGGTCCGATTTTCATAAAATTTGGTATGTAGGTACTAAACCCTAATATCTCCAGGCGTTTTTTTAATTTTTTGGAATTTTTAATTTTTAAGGGTAATTTACCCCTAAAAACCCATAAAAAACGACAAAAATGCAAATTTCTCAAAAACGGCTCTAACGATTTTCATCAAATTTTCAGTATTTATAGTGTTTAAGATGCCAAACAAAATGACACCACCCGCTTTTATCAAAACTTCGGCGTTTTATAACTATGGGGAAATGTTTAAAAATAAACAAGTTTGTGTTGTCAATCTAGCATCGCGGCAGCGGCCGCACGGGGTAGCACCACGGTAACGAGCACGGCCAGTAATTCAAAGGTCGCGCGATCGAATCCCGCCTGGGACAATAATTTTTTTATACGATTGACGTAGGTAGAATATTATTTTTTGTTTTGTTCTAAAAAGTAGTAAATAAAATGATTAAAGACAATATTATTTTGACTACAGTAAGTTGGGAGAAAGTTTGTGTCAGTTAACTGATACCGTTTATTTAATACACTTTGATAATACACATTACATGTATTTACTCGTTAAAACTTTACACATTAACCAATGTTAAATAATTTATAATTGTAGGTGACCTCAGCTCCAATTAGCTCGAATTATCGGGAGCCTACTGTACATTAAAAGAAAAGTACAAGAAAGTTTTTTTTTTTTTAATAAACGTCATGAGAGATGTTGCCAATAATAGTAATACTGTATAGTTGATTCTCCTTTCACTCGAGGTAACAAAAATACGATTTCCTGTTGGTACATCTTTATAACATCATTCAGACGTAGCGTCAACATTCGTTCGGTCCCTTCGTTGACGCTATAACCTATATTATAAATCACAGTATATTGTACTTTCTACATCTTATAATTTTTATAGAGTGTCTGTTTTCATTAGAATGTTTAGAATAATGAAGTCTATTAAGGATTAAATTTATAATAGTTTTTGAAATGAGAAATTCTTTAGGCACGTTGGGCGATTTTTGGATGGGTAAAATCTTATGAGTTCACATCTCCGACATGCTAATGTTAACAGTAAAACTGTAGCTATAAGTATGACGTGTTGCACTTGGCCACCAGTGAAAGTATATATGATACTATATATAATACTGGCACAAGCCTGGCGCTCGCGCAGTTGCCTGTGTACACATATACTCATATATACAAAAATACATTGTATATACCAGACTGTATGATATATGCGTTGGACCCTTTTAGATGGGTAAAATCTCAGTAGTTTGTCGTTAACATGCTATAATAGCAGTATATCTGCAGCTATAAGTATGACATGTTGCGATTGGCCAGCAGTGAAAATATATATTATACTATATATAAAATACTGGCTCCAGCGTGGCGCTCACACAGCTGCCTGTGTATATATATATACGCATATATTCACAAATACATTGTATATACCAGACTGTATGATATGCACATTGGACGCTTTTGGATGGGTAAAATATGAGTTTGTCATCAACGTGTTGTAGTAGCAGTATATATCTGTGGCTATAAGTATGATGTGTTGCGCTTGGCCAGCAGTGAAAGTATATTTTATACTACAGTAGAACCTCGAGATTGGACAGACCTCGGTTAATCAAAAACTCGGATAATACGGTAGGCTGTGAGAAAACCATTGAGGTACGAGTTCCCGCATCATTTCTATCATTACAGGCTGATTTCTAGCCATGCTTACTTCAAAATATATTTCTTTTGGCTTTAAATAATTTAGTTTCAAATAAACAAAGAAGGTTTGATAATGTACTCAAATGAAAGAAATTGGATACTGTAATAAAAACTACAGAAATAATGCCTCTGCGGTTTTTCATACTCGGTTTATTTCATTGATCGTCTAGCGTCTTCTTTATTTGAAGTCCGTTGAAATACCCACTTTTTAATTTCCGATATATTTCACCTCCAATCCCCGACAGTTACTTCCCTAACATCTAAATCACTTGCCACTTTTCTTATTGAATCACCTCGTTCTAATCGTTTAATTGTTTCCCATTTTTTATTTGAAGGTAAAACAATGCACTTTCGTTTTCCACTCATAATGTTACTTTCATTCACAAAGTTTAACACCGACTAAAAATAAAAGAACAAAATACAGTAGCAGGGGAAAGAAACAACTCGTGGAAAAGTATGCGAGTTATAAATGTTATGATATATAGATGGCATGTCGTTGCTAAGCAATCAGTTGGTTTAGTTTTGTTAATTTTAATTTGGAGAAGAATTATAAAAAGGTTAACTTAGTTGTTTGATTGATTGTTAATTAAATTTAAAAAATAGTTGTTTTAAAAACGATTCATTAATTACTTTAGTTAAAATATTTTTCTTTCCTAAACTCAAAAGGTTATGGGCCCAGACACGATAAATATGTATGTAGCCTATAGTAAATAAATTTATTTAAAAATAAAAATGAGTTCATTACAAAATTTACCTTTACTAGCTGCTGATAATTTTAATAATTGGAAATTTCGGGTGAAATGTTTATTAGATGAAAAATCATTATCTGATGTTATTGAGCAAGAGATTGATACAACAACCCCAGAAAAAGAAAGAACTTTCAAAACTAATGATGCTAAAGCTAAATCAATTATTGTTCAATGTCTTACTGATAAACACTTGGATTTAGTTAGACGCAAAAACAGCTAAAAAAATGATAAGAGTCATTGGAAGCAGTATTTGAAAGAAAAAGTGTATTTACAAAATTACACCTGAAACGAAAACTATTATCAATAAAATGTTCTAATAATGACAAATTAGAGGATCATTTTCTTAAATTTGATTCTATTATTAGAGAATTGGAAAATATGAAATCAAAAATATATGAATCAGATAAAATTTGTCATCTGTTACTTACAATGCCTGAAAAGTATAATACTGTAATTACAGCTATAGAAACGCTAAATAATGAGATTACTCTGGAATTTGTCAAAGCAAGATTATTAGATGAAGAATTAAAATTTGAAAATAAAGACTACAATAATAAAGAAGAGCAGGTATCATTTAAAGCATTTTCATACACTTGTTACAAGTGTGGTAAGCAAGGTCATAAAATAACGGAATGTCCAATGAATAATATTAGTGATCGTGGAAGAGGAAGAGCAAGATTTTTCCGAGGACAAAATTCAAGAAGAGGACATACTGAATATGCTCATCAGGTAAACGATGTTGAAATATTATTTATAGCTACAAATTTCATATCAAATGAAGATAGTGATATTTTTATTTTGGATTCTGGATGTACAACACATCTTGTTAAAAGTGGTCTTGAAAAATATATGTCAAATATACAAAAGTTATCAACAGAAATAAATATACATATTGCAAACGGGATGACAATGAAAGCTGTAAAAAAGGGATGTATTACTGGAAAATGTCAAGGATATAAAATTAATTTTGAAGCTTTAATTGTCGAGGGTATAAATCATAATTTATTGTCAGTTAAAAAAATAACTCAAAATAATGATAATGTCATTAAATTTACAAAGAATGAAGTAATTATTACAGGGACAAATTTTGAATTAAAATGTCAAAATTTAAATGATTTATATGTAACTAACATAGAAATCAATCGTGATCATGAAAATTATTGCAATATTGCAGAGGGAAATAATGTAAATAAAGAAAAGGAAGCGGATATATGGCATCGAAGATTAGGACATCTTAATCGTAAGAGTATGAAATTATTAAATTTACCAACAAGTCAAGAAAAATGTCCAACTTGTATTGAAGGAAAAACATCAAGATTACCATTTTACAATTGTGAGAAACAATCTAAACAAATTGGTGATTTAATTCACTCAGATATTAGTGGACCTGTTAAAACACCTACTCAAGAAGGATATAGATATTTTCAAGTAATTATTGATGATTATTCACATTTTACTGTAGTAAAATTATTAAAATATAAAAATGAAGCAGACAATAATTTGATAGATTACATTAAAGAAGTTAAAACACAACATGGATTTAAAACTAAGCAAATACGTCTTGATAATTGAGGAGAATTTACGTCTAATCAATTCAAACTTTATTGTAAACAAAAAGGAATTATTTTACAATATACTCAAGCTTATACTCCACAGCAAAATGGAACATCGGAAAGAATGAATAGAACATTAATGGACAAAGTAAGAACAAAATTTATAGATACTAATTTACCAAAATATTTATGGGGTGAAGCAATACGTTGTTCAGCATATGAATTAAACAGATCACCAACAAGCGCTAATCAAGGTAAAGTACCTACAGAAATTTGGAGCCATAAAATTGATTTATCAAAACTGAGAGTTTTTGGTTGTCAATCATGGGTTGTCAATAATCCTAAACAAAATAAATTAGAGCCTAGAGCCAAGTCGATAAAGATGATTGGTTACTGTGGAAGTGGTTATAGACTATGGGATCCATCAACAAACAAAATAATTACATCAAGAGATGTAATCTTTGATGAAACAAAAATAAAATTTAATAATAATAATTGTACATTACAAGAATATTTATACCAAAAAGAAGAAACAGAAATTGAACATGAAATGATTGATCAAAATAATGCAACAAATGAATATAATGATGAATCAACTACAGAAAATGATATTAATGAAACAATTATTGAAATGGAAAATATCACAGGAAATGAAGGACAAGACAAAAATATTCAAGATGAATTTAGTAAAACAAGATCAGGAAGAAGAATTAAAACTCCCATTTGGCAAAACGACTACCAAATGTATACGGCATATTGTTTATTAACAGAAAATAAAGATCCTATCACATTTCAAGAAACATCAAACGATCCAGATTGGACAGTAGCAATAAATAAAGAACTGAACGCATTACAAAATTTAGAAACTTGGGTAGAAACAGATTTACCACCAGGAAAAATTGCTATTGATACAAAATGGGTATTTCGGACTAAAGAAGATGGAACAAAAAAGGCACGTTTAGTTGCAAAAGGATTTCAAGTACACGATTATGAAGACTTTTAATACAAATTATGCACCCGTAGCTAGAGTATCAACTATTAGAATAATGATATCAATTGCAGTTCAAAAAAATTTACCAATTACCGTACACAATTTGATATACCAACAGCATTTTTGAATGGAAAATTGGAATCTGAAGTTTATATAAAAATTCCAGAGGGACTAAAAATTAAACAAGGTAAGTTTTTAAAACTTATACGATCATTATATGGGTTAAAAGATTCTCCTAAATGCTGGAATAATGAATTTATTGAATTTGCCACAGAAAACGGATTTGAAAGATCAAAGTATGATTATTGTTTGTATTACAAAGAAGATTGTTGGTTAATAATTTATGTTGATGATATAATCACTATTGGAAAAAATGATAATATTATTAATGCATTGAAAGAAAAATTTAATGCTAAAAATCTTGGCAAAATAAAATTTTTTTTAGGAATGGAAATAACAAGAAATAAGGATACTATAACTATAACTCAATCAAAATTACTTGAAAAAATTCTGGATAAATTTAACATGAATGATTGTAAAATTATAGGAACTCCAATGGAAGTTAATTTTCATTTTGATAAAAATTTTAAACCAGTTGATGTACCTTATCGTGAAATAATTGGAAGTATAATGTATTTGGCAATTTCTACAAGACCAGATCTGATGTATTCAGTTTCCTATTTAAGTAGAATGTTAGATAAGCCAACAAGTCAGTCATGGGTAGCAGCTAAGAGAATAATTCAATATTTAAAAGGGACTAAAGATTTAGGATTATTATATAAGAAAACTGACAATTTTACAATAAAAGGATACTCAGATTCAGACTGGGCTGGTGACAAGATTGATCGAAAAAGTACAAGTGGATCAATAGTATTAATTGAAGGAAATGCAGTATCTTGGCAGTCAAAAAAAACAAAATTGTGTAGCATTATCAACCGCAGAAGCAGAATATATAGCTGCAGCATTAACTGCACAAGATCTTATTAATATCAAGGGTGTAAGTACAAATTTTGGAATTGAAAGTGATATTGAATTATATGTTGATAACATTGGTGCAATAAACATGACTAAATCACATGAAAATTCAAAAACGAAGTAAACATATTGATATAAAGCAGCATTTTATTAAAGATTTAATTATGAAGAAAATAATGAAGATTGAATACATCAACACGAAAGAAAATATTGCAGACATGCTGACCAAGGCTTTGTGTAAAGAAAAGTTTATAAATTTAAGGAATAAAGTTATGAATGACATTTAATCAATTATACTTTAACAAGTTTTAATTGAGGAGGAGTGTTATGATATATAGATGGCATGTCGTTGCTAAGCAATCAGTTGGTTTAGTTTTGTTAATTTTAATTTGGAGAAGAATTATAAAAAGGTTAACTTAGTTGTTTGATTGATTGTTAATTAAATAAAAAGATTAGTTGTTTTAAAAACGATTCATTAATTACTTTAATTAAAATTTTTTTTTCCTAAACTCAAAAATAAATACAATGCCGCTGCCGCAAGTAAGGGAGAGTATAACAGGAACATAACTGCTTCGTCATTCACTATACTATCAGTCTGTTAAATGTCACCTACACCATTGCGGCAAACTACTGTTTTGTGTTTTTTCTGTTCAATCGAACACAAAATTTTTATTATAAATTTACTTATTGAGAAATCCTCTCCAGCTATGAATTCATTATCAAATTTTGTTATACATTTATTTGTAAGTTAACAGAATTGATTTTGACAAAAACTCAATTTTTTTAAATTTTTATTATTATATTTTTTTTTTTTTTACCTCGGATAATGCGGAAACTTGGATAATCGAGATTCTACTGTATATATAATACTGGCGTTCGCGCAGCGGCCTGTGTATACATATACACACAAATACATTGTATATACCAAACTGTATGATATGAGCGTTGGACGTTTTTTAATGGGTAAAATTTAATGAGTTCGTCGTCAACATGCTGTAATAGCAGTATATCTGTAAGTATGACTTAAAACCCTTAGTCCTCATGTAGATTGTATAATATCGTATCCACGTAAGTTTTTTTTTTACTATCTTAACTATAATTTCTAAACATCAGTGCTGTGTATATAAGTAAAGTTAAATTGATTACGTGTAAAATATACTGTGCATTGTTTAAATTGTGTTTTAGTTTGCAAAAATTTGCAAAAAAAAAACATAAATGTTGCACTTCAAACCTAAACATGCAAATTTACTTTTACTTCAAATTTAGGGTTTAGAATAATTTACTATTGAAATTTCAGGTTGAAAATATGTATACTGAAATGGCAAAGTTATTATTTATTTTAAATGTCAAAATCTGCTAACTTGGTTGCTACTGAGCACGACAAACAATCGATCTCAAAAACAGATGAAAACTTGCAAAAAGCTGAACTGCAAAAGCTTCTCCTGACTTTGGGTATTTCGGGAAAACAAAACCGGAAATTATGCATGATTTTTAATGCCGGGAAAGAACCTGGAATTTTGCTTGAATTTTGTGTTGCTGCAAAAATATATTTCCATGTGGTATTTTAAAGATGGGGTAAAACAACGCAAATGTTTCTAATTTTACAATTCATGTCTTCAAATGCCTAATGCTGCGCCGCGCCGGAAGTAGACATTAAACTCTATGCGTGCATCGAACAGAGATCATCGGGTCGTCTATGATTGAACTAAGCCCAGTTCGTTAGTTGTCCAAAATTTCTTGCGTCTATGGCAGCTTTGAGACCTTGCTAAAAAGCTGACCTACTACTGAAAAGACTAGAAAGCTCAGTTAACAGCTGCTTTGTAATTCAATGTTTATAGGCTTATGCACTGTAAATATTTACCTTACTATCGAATTTGTATTGGTGCGAATAGGTTGCTACCAATTTTACAATTACATAAATGTTAACCATTTAATTCAGCTCTAATTGTAAGAAGTCAGTAAACAAAACCCCTTTGTTATCCTTGCTTGGTATTATTTTTGACGGTGTTAACTAATAATTATTGTTATTCTATTCTGGTAAGATAATACAATTCTAGTTTTTATATTTAATATGAATAAGCCTAGCCTTTTAATGAAACTTGCATTCGTGTTTATTTATAAATAAAATATAATAAAAATAGCCTGGATTGAAGTGAATACAATTATTTGAACTGTTATAAAGTGTACAAATCAGGTTAATCAGGATTTATAATGTTTTTGTTTAAAAGTGACGTCTAATAAATGGCTTGACACTTCGGCGGGCTAATGAATTAATCGGTTGGTTTGGAAATTTGGCTTCTCCGTCTGATTTGAATTTAAATATGCATATAAAGTTATATATCAAACCTAATCAGAAACAGTTTAGATTGTTTTACTAATTTAATATAGGTCGAACTTGTATCCTTCCTTGTTGCCCTGTACAAAATTATAAATAAATAAACACAACATACAATAGGCAACAACGAAAATTTCCCACAACGTTCCAAGTTCCCATGCGTTTCTACAAATTCTTTCGTAGGGGTGTAGGCTACAACAGCGTTGGGTTTTAGGCTAGATTATAATAACTCACGTGGCAGTGTTTGTTAGCGCCTGTCAATCGCGATCTCTACAGTTGTTTTATTATTTTGACTGTTACATTACATTTTATAATATGTAGCTATAGCTATAAAAACAGGTAACATTGTCAACAAAACATATAAAATATAAAAACAGATAATATTTTAGTGCCTTAAAGATAATTTATACTAACCTAATTACAAATTTAAAACATCACATTATCATTTAAAAATTCATTTACATTATAGTAAGCGCTCTCTATCAAAAACTCTTTTACACATTTTTTTAAAAAACAAACATTTTTAATTTCCTTAATATGCAGAGGAAGCTTATTGAACATTTTTTTTGCCCACATATTCACTTGTTCTTTCATATATATTAAGGCGATGTTTAGGTAGTTGGAAGTTTATTTTGTTCCTAGTCAACAAAACATCGTGGTTGGCTTTAATAAATAATAGGCATTTCAAAATATACAAAGATGGAAGTGTCAACAGTCTCCTGTCCCTAAAAATTGTTTTGCATGAACTAGTTTTACTCAAACCATACATGCTACGGACATATTTTTTCTGAATTTTAAAAATTGAAATTAATCCTGTTGCACCTCCCCAAAGCAAAATTCCATATTGCATGACAGAGCAAAAACTGCCATGGTAAATCATTACTCTGGTTTTTAAATCAATTGTATTTCTCAATACTGACATTTGGTAGCATGAAGTATTAATTTTTTTTAAAGTATCTTAAAAAAAGGTTTCCAGTTAAAATTTTTGTCAATATAAAGTCCCAAAAATTTTGTTATATCTATGGAATTGTGCTCTACACCTGCAAAACTGACCTTCATTTCTATTGGCTGTCTACTCTGCCAAGATTGAAATTTGATGATTTGAGTTTTTTTTACCATTTAACTTTAACCCATTTGCAGCAAATCAACTAGAAAGTTCATTCATAGTCCTATAGTCAAGTCAGCTAGGTCCTTCAAATTTGTTGCTTTAACAACTGTAGTTGTATCGTCAGCAAATAAAATAATACCAGGACTTATGTTTGGCGCTAAATCATTTATATAAATTGAAAATTAAAATGGTCCCAAAATAGATCCTTGTGGAACGCCACATTTTATGTCTTTTTAGGGAGATATTTATTTTCTATTATTTTTATACACCACAGTTCTTTGTTTTCGTCCAGACAAGTAAGATCTTACCCATGCTATTGCATTATTTGAAAAGTTATAATATTTTAATTTGTCTATTAAAATATTGTGTACAACACAATCGAAGGCCTTTGATAGGTCGCAAAAAATACCAACAGTACTCCCCGAATCCTCCATACCTTCAACAATCTCTTTTACCAAGCTACAAGCAGCTGAAATTGTGCTACAACGCGGTCTAAAACCAAACTGTTCTCTAATAAGGATATCAAAATGTATAAAGAAGAACATAATTTGATTATACACAACTCTTTCAAAAATCTTTGAAACCGTTGGCAACAATGACACAGGTCGATAATTATCTGGATTCCTCTTGTCCCCACTTTTAAATAATGGTTTAACTTCTGCATATTTAAGTTGATATGGGAAGACACCATATTTCAATGATTGGTTCAATATGAGGCATAATGGATAACTTATATAATCAACCGATTTCTTTAATAAATCTACCGGAATTTCATCCCACCCAACAGATTTTTTATTTTTTAGATTTAGTATTATTTTCTTAGTGTCATCTATTGTCACTGGTTCAGGTTCAAAAATGGCCGATTTATTTTTTCTTGATCTAAACAAAAACTGCTGTGCATCTTTAGCAGAAGCTCTAACATTAATTTCGTTTGCTACATTAATAAACTTATCATTCAAATAACCAGCAATCACCTGGCCGTTTTTAACAAGACCGTGTCCAATTTCCAAATCCGATATATTCGTTTCTTTAGCCTTACCACCAAGCTCAGACTTTACAAGAGACCAAACTGTTCTATTTTTATTTTCTGATTTGTGTATTATGTCACAATAAGTTCTTTTCTTTGCTAAGCTAACAAGTTTCTTAAAAAAATTTTTATACGTTTTATAATATTGGAGTAAACTTGGATCATTTGAACATTTTATCATACAATGTAGTTCTCTTTTCCTCTTACTAGACACTCTTAGTCCCTCAGTGATCCAATTTTTTTAAATTAAATATTTATAGCGTCTAGAGGCAGAGCGACTTTTGAGGGGAAAGTTTTGTTCAAAAATTCCATTTGAACACGTTCAAAATAGAATTAAAATTTTGTTGGACTGAAAAATGTTCATCAATATTCCAATCAACACCTTCAAGAGAAATCAAGAAACGTAACAGACCCTCCCTGGAATAACATCTCTTATAGGCTATGCCCTAAATTGCTCCACATTGCTAGAATTGTTTTTTAATATCAAGGGTGTGAACAAAGCTCTGTGATCAGACAGACCCAATTCAAAAATATGTCTTTGTTTCTCTTCAACATAAATATTAGTAATAATGTTATCAATGCAGGTTGCAGAATGTGATGTTATTCTAGTGGGCAATCTAAAATTTTCTATAAAACCATATTGTTGTACTAAATTTAGAAAAATTTCCTTATATTTCGAATGCAGACAGTTTTCCATTAAATCAATATTCAAATCACCTATAATATATACATTTTTAGTCTTGATATCCTTTTGTAATAAATTAAGTAAACTTTCAAATTTTGCAAAACAAGTATTGATATTTTTGTAATCAGAATTTCGATACAAAGAAATTACAATTACATTTAAATTAGAAATCTCTATAAAAGATCCTTCAAAAACCGTATCCTCTCCAAAAACATGTAAATCTTCCCTTGAGAAAAAAATTAAATTAGACCTTAATAAAATACATGATCCTCCACCTGACCTTTAGACTTTTCTCTACTATATGAAGATGCAACCACAAAACCTGGAATTCTATTTAGAATGCCTATCTGATCTTCCTTCAACCAATGCTCATTCAAACACAATATTGTGATATTTGATTTTTCTAAAATTATTTTAATATCATTAATTTTGTTCATCAACCCTCCCTGAGTATTGTAATGCATCAACCAACCAAAATTACCATCTAGCAAAGATATATTTTTTATCCCAGACATGTCAACATTAATAAATTTTAACGACCCATTTTCCCCTACATTTCTAAAAAATCTGAATCTTTCATTTCGTACCATTGTCCAACTATCATGTCCTCTTTTGATACTTCACTTGCCTTTGTATTAAGCAACAAATTTCATGTCCCACAAAACACTTTTCCTGTGTAGTTCATATGTAGCCCATGTCGTATAAAATGACTTCTTTGAAGATTCGGGTCCAGGAACGCAGCACCTGGAAAAGCTCGAACAATCTTCTTTAGTCTTTTATTGATCTTTATGATTTCCTTATTCACACACAAATCCTTCATAAGGTCATATCTGTGAGGTATACTCATAACTATTACATTTGTATTTTTTGCTAATTTCTGCAATGCATCGTTCACTATGCAATGCATTGTTGTTGCTATGGAGAACAGTCCTGCAAACTCACAGACAGTTTGATTGTGCTTTGTGGTAGCAAAATGGAACCAGTTAGTTTGTATTCTCTATTTTGCATATTAGACTGTAAAACCACGCTAAAAATCTATTTAAATTTAACTAAACTAAAAAAAGCGATTAAATTCATGAAATGTACAAGGCAATCAACTCCTATAAACAGGGTGTCCCCGAACTCTCTGGACCCCTTTTGAGGATATGTTCCTGGGATCCAGACAAACATATTTCACAGTATAAACATGGGTGCTTATTTTTTGTCTGTCTGTATGTGTTTTTTACAAAATACTTAATATTTTTAGAAGTAGAAAAGATATTGAGCTCAAACTTTGTACACCTATTTGTTGCGTAACCTTTTATCACTGTACGAAAAATTAGAACATTATTTTTAATATTTTCAAAATGGCGGCCATTTATAATTTTTAATATCACATAATATCTCAAAAACCGCTAACTTTACAAAAAATTTACAAGAGACAAAAAAGTTTACTTTTTTAATTGCAAACACAATGGTTTTTTTTATTTTGGCTGTAGCTCAAAGGATAACAGAGATATTGACAACAAAAAAAGGAAAATGTATTTCTTGGTAGTTGTCAACAATACCCAGAATTACTCTAGAAACAAAATATTTTAAAGTTATTACGAGCTAAACTAATAAGTTATTTACATAATGTTTCAAGCACTTTCTGAAGCTGATTCCATTGGCAAAAAATAATAAAAATGTACATATATTCATAGGTCTGGAAATGCTTCGTTAGAGAGAGCTGGCGAAAGATTTCACCCGTGTTTTGTTCCTAGAGTAATTCTGGGTATTGTTGACAACTACCAAGAAATACATTTTTCCTTTTTTTGTCAATATATCTGTTATCGTTTAAGCTATCTCTGTGTTATTTTCGTTATGTAAACGCGATAAGTAAGCGCTGTTTCGTAGAAAAGGTGAAAATTGCATACGAACAAGGGTTTGTTGTAAGGATGTGTCGATACCGATTCTCTAAAATCGATTTCTCCACTATTTGCAATCACATTCTCTGTATTTAAACTTAATCATTAACAATAATAATTAACAATTAATCATTTAACAATAAAATATCAGCAGGAAAAAATGTAAAACTCTCTTACTTTGACGTACCGTATGTAGATATTTTCCCTAGTAAAATGTTTAGGCAATTGTTTCGTTTGTTAAGTAAACGCTTCTTGTTTTATTTGTATTCATGCGTATGCTTGGTTATTTGTACACAGAAAGGTAAAGTAGGCTGAAGGTCAACCACTCAAGGTCGTTTCTTATCATGTCTATAGAATTAGGGTAGGGTGTTTACTGTGAAGAAAAGTTACAAATTTTATAGATCGGTAACAAAAGTATAATAATTCTATTTGTTTTTAGTTCTTGAAAAACATTTTGGACATTTTCGGGATTTACGTTACCGGCGATTTATGTTTTCTGTGGGAATCCCGACGAAGGGCCTTTGTTTTACTTGTTATTCATTTACGCAAATAGTGACATTTAATTCCACCTTTTCCAAATTTTACAAATGTCTAAATAACCTTTTCGCAGACCTTAGCCGTTGTAATTTAAATTAAGTTTTAATGCCAGTATTTCATAGAAACAAGAACAAATTATTGTTCTCGGGAATAGGGTTTTTCGCGAACATACTCTGTTATGTATTAAATTGTGTTTTAATGCCGATGTTTTATAAAATTAGCGCTAGTAATACTCGTATTCTTTTGCGTACATTTGTCATTGTATTTTAAATAATATTTCAACAATGGTAGTTCATACAATTTTTACAAATTGCATTCGGGAATCGATTTTTTGCGGACATACGCTGTTGTATATTAAATTGTGTTTTAATGCCGATGTTTTATAAAATTAGCGCTAATAATATTCGGACTTTGTATTCTTTTG
>JAGFPH010000108.1:541562-552072 GCA_018207615.1 Philaenus spumarius | reverse complement strand
GTAGCGCGTCGGAGTCACGTTTTTGGCCAACATTTTGAAAATACAGTGTGGGGTACCGTTTCAAATGTTTTTGGGTACGGGAAACCCGATTTTGACAGTTAAAAAGTCGTAGCTGGTCGGAGTCATGTTTTTGGAGTCAATATTTTGAAAATATAGTGTCGGGTATTGTTTTATATGTTTTTGGTTATGGGAAAACCGATGTTGACAGTTAAAGCGTCGTAGCGCGTCGGGATAACGTTTATGGGTCAAAATTTTAAAAATATAATGTGGGGTATCGTTTTATATGTTTTTGGGTATACTGGAAACCCAGTTTTGACAGTTATCTAAAAAAAAAAAACACGAGCCGAAGTCTCGAAAAACTGTTCTATCTTTTCATCTTGTTTTTTCATTTATTTTCTGGATATTTGCTTTCTTATCGTCACTTCACTTAGCCTATGTGTCTGTGTGTTTCAAATTATTGTGTAATATATATTCTTTGATTATAGAAGTTATTTATTTGTTGTATTATGCTTTGATAAATAGATTTTTACATTAAAAAGCACACATATATAAATAATGTGAAGTGTATCGTGAATAACAAAGTTAAAACATGTGCTATTTGCCGGCGGGAAAAACATGATTTACCGGCGGGAAAATGCGGGAAATATACGGGAATTTTGAAAATTTGTTTTTGTGGACACCCTGGTCTAATTCTGAATGCTATCTAACTTTTTAAGGTTTATTTATTGATTGACGGACATTGCCATTTTACCATGTCATTGGTCCAGCAGCATGTCGAAATGATTCAATTTTCATAGGCATAGACTAAACAGCTTTCTTTTTATCCAATTATAAAAATAATCTTACGCAGCCTAGATATTTTTTTCTTACACAAATAGTGTTTAGCAAACAAATTTTATATTTTCATCAAATATGTTTTAAGATTGATGAATGATTCTCTATTTGTCTTATTTTATTATATTTGATGTTTTTATTTTTATTTTTACAAAGGCTTGGTAATTTAGTAAAATATTTTATTACAAGTTGTGTTTTCATATTTACTCCATAAATTCCCATACTTGATTAAAATTTTGTAGCTTGTTTTTAGAAATTTCATATTTTTTATAACTGTTGGCATGTAATCACCTATATCACTTTATATTGTTATTTTTTAAAGTTTCATTATTGTAAAAATAATATAAAGTGTATTGGTGATTTAATTTCAACAGTTATATGAATTAGGAGGCAATCAACATTTTGGTGATGGGTTAATAGATTTTTGATAGATTTCAGTTCTCTAATAGTAACCCTTAGTCTATTTAACAACCCTTAAATAATGTAGGTCAGTACAAACTTATTTAAGAAAACGAAAAAAGTTAGAATTATCAGTCTGAAATTAAATTCGCAGTGCAAGATTCTTCAAGAAGTATACATAGGTATGTCTTATAAAATTGTTCACGTATCTTAAAAATAATATATTTTAATAGTAACATGTGAATCCAAACCTTATGATCGTTGTCTTGTCTAAATTACTTGAAACAAGTTTTGGTTGATGAATTTGCATTATTTTATTGAAATTTTGATGAAATAAAAGTACTTATTTTACCTATTCTCAGTTGAACACTTTAATTTTAAATAATATTTTAATATTAGTTGAGCACCGAATGGCGTGTAATATGCATATTATATAACCAGGAAAATCATGGAGAAACCTGGAAATAACCAGGTATTTCAAAAATCACTTTTAGTGACCCTGAACTATAAGGGCAAGAAGTGAATAGTTTGTTTAACATATTACGTAAAAATAATGCCTTACACATTTGTATATAGGCCTACATATCTATATTTACTAATATTAGTAAATTTATAGTATCGTTACTAAATTGCCCGGCCCACAAGCTAAAAATAACCGAAATACTGGCTCTTGGGTAAAAACAAGTTGAAGATACCTGCTCAGTTCCATGTTGGTGTAGGATTGTGCTCTTGACCCACACCAACTTAACACAAATTTTCTGTGATACTTAACTAATTATAACAAAAATTAACATTGTTTTCTCGTATAAAGATTAATGACATCCTATTTATTTTCAATAAAATAAATGTATACAATTTATACTATCAACTTGGTAGAAACTTTGAACTATAATGAAACACAACATAAGATTTAAAATATAATAATATATGTTTTAGAATGAAGAGTTTGATTTTAGTTTAGTACTAATTACCAGACTTGGGAAAGTTAAACAAAATATTTAACTGATTAAAGTTAAAGTTAATGCCAGAAAAAAAATAACTGATTGAAGTTAAAGTTAATGTCTGAAAAAATTAACTGATTAAAGTTAAAGTTAAAAAAAATTAACTGATTAAAGTTAAAAGTTAAAATACGGCACGACATAAGGTTTACTAATACGTACGTGCGACGTTTAATTTGATTGATCTCATTTTGTGATTCAAGTAAAGCTAATTAAAATACTTTTGTGAAATAATAATTTACAAGTATACGGTTCAATTCTTTGATTTATTCTCTACACTTTCTTATAATAATATTTTTTGATTTTTGGGCAAAGGATATATTCCTAAATTTAAATTATTATTCAAACTAATCTTAGTTTTGTTAGCAGTCTTGAAGTAGGAACATAAAAACTGGCGTTTTCAAAATAAGAAATTTTAAATTGATATATATTTTTTATACAGTTCCTTTTAGAACTAAATTATACAAAACTTCTGTACGTTTTGAAAAAAATACAAAAAATGTTTACTACTTTTTATGTAGGTCTAACTAAAGTTGAACCTTTTCCTTTCATTACTAAACATTTTTTGTTTCTTGAGATATTAACTTTGTAAAATTTACATCTATCAATTTTTTACTTGCGTATATGAATTCTTTGAACCTTTCTGTACAAAAAAGCTATGGAACACTTCCAAATTGGTATATCATTACTATATTTGGCGAATTTTTGAAAATATGCTTGCAAACGTATACCTGCCAACTTTGAAAAATCAGAATCAGTAAAAACTACGCGCAAGTAATTTTGACCCTTTTTTAAGACACAACCCTGTATATAGCCATTATAACCTAATATCAGATTAATTCAGAGACAGTTAGTATTAAAATGGCTCAACTAAAAATTAGGATCACTTAAGAAGTAGTAATTTCATTTAATGGAATAACTCTTTCGGCAATAATTATGTCAATTCAACTAACCTTTTTAAAAACATGCATTAATAAAAATTTTAATAAGTTTTAGAGTGATACACAAAGGCTAGAGTAAAATGTATACAAACTTAATAATTATTATTCTAGCTGTTTTTCAAATAAATGAATATGAATAAAATATTATTTTCAAATATATACACACTATACTATTTTTAAAACCAATCTGAAAGAACTTAATACAGACAAAAAAGAAACATTTTTCAAATAACCCATAACTAACTACACAAACCAACTTTCCTCTATGTATATAAAAATGTTCTTGGGTTGTCTTAATGATTGGCAGTATCATTTTAAATAGGCTAGTAAATTAGTTACACATTTCATAACCAGATCCATGAATATTATTAGTACAATTTATAGAAAGTAAATAAAGCCACATATAGGCGATATAATTTTTGTGAGTAGTAGGCCCCTATAAAAGTTCAATTTTAAGAAATAAGGTCAACTAAGAACTTAGGTCTTCTTGCTACTTTGGTTAAATTGCTACGGTGGAACATTAATTTGTTGTGAGTTTACTGTAAAAATCTTACATTTAAAAGTTAAAGGCTACAAAAAGTATATACTGAATGAAACGAAGTTTAATAAGATCCAAAATAGAATAAACTATTGCTCTTTTTTGAATGGTCATGCAGCAGTTAATATCCTTGTCTTGTAAGAAATTATAAACAATATGGGAATGTTTATTATGGGAGTATTAAAAATGTTAGGTAACTTTATATGCATATTTATTAAAATATATAATTTGTTTGCTAAAAACTATTTGTGTGAGCCAAAAATATCTAGGCTACATTATGATTATGATTATTTTTACAATTGGATAAAAAGAAAGCTGTTTAGTCTATGTCTATGAATATTGAATCATTTCGACATGCTGCTGGACCAATGACATTGTAATTTCTAAAGTGGCAATGTCCTAAATAAATAAACTTAAGAAGTTAGATAACTTTAAGAATTAGGCACAAAGGATTGAAACAGATGCGCGAATACAATTTGTGCCAATTTTATGAACTATCGTTGTTGAAATATTCGTTGTTGAAATATTATTTAAAATACAATGACGAAAGTCAACAAAAGAAAACGATGTCCGTATATTAAAACGCAATTTAATATACAACAGTGTATGTCCCCGAAAAATCGATGCTTGAATAAAATGTGTGCCAATTTTATGAACTATCATTGTTGAAATACTATTACAATGACTAATGTACGCAAAATAATACGACGTCCGAATATTATTAACGCTAATTTTATAAAACGCCGGTATTAAAATGCAATTTAATATAGGCTACAACAGCTTATGTCCGCGAAAAAGTCGATGCCCGAATACAATTTATAAAAATTGTATGAAATTAAAATTATTGAAATATTATTTTAAATACAATGACAAATGTCAGAAAAAAGAATACGAAGTCCGAATATTATTAGCTCTAATTTCATAAAACGCAATTTAATATAGCGTATTTATTTAGCGTATGTCCGCGAAAAACCCTATAGGCTACTCCCGAGAACAATAATTTGTTCTTATTTCTATCAAATACCGGCGTTAAAATTAAATTTTAATTTTAATTACAACCGCTAGGTCTGCGAAAAGGTTATTTAAATGACACTTGTAAAATTCGGAAAAAGTGGAAATTAAATGTCGCTATTTGCGGGAATGAATAACAAGTAAAACATAGGCACTTCGTCGGGACTCCCACAGAAAACATAAATCACAGATAACTTTTAATCCCAAAAATGTTCAAAAGGTTTTACCCGAACTAAAATAAATAGAATTATTATACTAAAATAATTACGCCAAAGCAAAACTTAGAATCAAGGCGTCTCTGCAGAATGGAGACGGTCTTGACCAAATAATGTCTATTATAGTGGTGGGTACAAAAACAGTCAACTGTTTAAAAAGAACAGTTCTCTGAGAAAAACGAAAGAACTGTTGTTTCTTACCCAGGCAAACTGTTTGTTTTCTCCTTCCACTGACACTTTCAATATGCCTTAATGCTCCCTTCCACGAGCTACGGAATTTAACCTGTTGTTTGACTCACTGTTTTTACGTTTTTAGTTTTCGAACTGTTTTCAAAGAACAGTGTTTTCTTTAGAAACGAGGTTTTGTTTGTACGTAGTGTTGAAGTGTTTTCCTGATTCTTCGTTTTTAAAAAGGTGTTGTGTTGTGAACTGTTGAGTACTTGTATTTTGTGTTTGATTATTAGTACTTCGTTTAATTACTGTATTGTGGTTATGTTTATAAATGTGAGTTAAATATTGGCTACGTATTTTATTTTGTTTGGTTTTAAGTGAATGATTAAAAACAAATATTTTTCTTATAACTAAAAAAAAAAACTGTTTAAAAAATGTCAAATAGATCACGATCATATTTTTAGTTTTATGATTTTATATCTAAAAAGTATTTATTTTTTATTAATATTTTCATATTGTTTTTGTTTTTGCCTTATGGACTGGTTAATTACTTTTACATAAATATTTTCATACTTATAGTTTTTTATGTTATTTTCCAGTAAATATATACAGTTTTATTTCTATTCATATGAGAAAAATGTGTTTATTTAAAATGATTTCCTAAAATATTTATAAAATGATTTAAAACTATGAAATACTTTTAAATATGTTGGTAAAATAATAAGATATGTAAAATTAATTAATTTTTTACATTAAATAACCATCAGTTTTAAGAATAAACTAAACAGAATTGTTATTTTTAAAGGCAAGAAGTTACAAAACGATTTAATAATAATTACAGTAGCAACAGACCTATCATTTAACCTGTTATTTTCAAACAGTTTGTTCAAACTGTTCTTTTTTTTCAACAAACAGTTCGTTTTCGTTTGGCAAAAAGAACAGAAACGCCCACCACTAGTCTATTATGCTTACTGCGTAGTGCGTATCTATGATACATCACTGCTCTTAGCGCATGCGCATTATAAAAAGGGATGTTTTTTTCATTTTTTCGTATCACTTCTCACTCTTACGTTCTCACAGATTCCGTGCGTCTAATATGCAAAAGACGTTGTAAACCAAATAAAAAGTTTTAATAATGTCGATGGTAACTCAAATTGAGTAAATTTAATAAATAAATAAAGAACACTTATTTTGTTTTTTTATGTAAAATAAATTAAATATTCTTTTAACAAATAACCGCTGAAAATAACGAGTATCCGTAAGACCGTAAAACATCAATGGATTCCGTAAATCTTACGGATAAACCGTAAAAGTTGGCAGGTAGAAACGCCCTATAATATATGCAAACGCCCTTGAATGTATGCCCTATAATAAAATACAAATCTCAATAATAGACGACAAAAAATCGGTAGACAATAACCTAAAATGGCTAAAGCACAACTTACCTTTAATTGGTTCTTAAATTGGTTGCTGAAGACTTTATTGTTTTAAATTTTTGTAAACACAATACGCATTTAAATGTTAAACTATTTCCCTCCCTTGTTATTTGTTCATAAAAGTTTGAAATGCCTGGCCACAATAAAGACATAATAAAATTAAAATAAAAAAGTAAAAAAATAAAATACTTCTACACTAGACCTAATTCACTTTTAAAAATCACTTTATAACTCACTAAATAAAATCCAAACTGTGAATCACTAAAACAGGGCAAAACAACTAAAAAAACTTATACAAAATTAACAAAACTATCCAACTGTAATGCCAAGCGTTTACCCGAGGGCTAATTGAATAACGCTGATGGGTGTGTTGACGGAGTTGTTTTGTTTGTTTACGTTACCTTTAGGTAATCTTTACCGTTAGTTCTATCTTTCTTTAGACACCCCATCCCTTCCGGTCGGCCAATAAGCAATAAATAACCTAAACTTAGGAATATTGAATGTTGTCTCGCCAGGCCCACCCAAGGCGTATTAAAGATACGCCCTAATACGCCTTTAATACCTTTAATACGCCTTGAGGCCCCTGGCCCACCCACCTTGCCGGCATTTCCATTGTGACGAATCTTTCTCCGGGCGTCCGCCAAATTAACTGAAGTTAGTTCTAATCGTTAACCAATATTTTAACGATTAAGAGTTAAAAGTTAATCAGTTTTAAAAGTAACGATTAAGTTAAAAGTTACCCATATTTTTAACGATTAATTTTAATCGTTAATTTTTTTAATCGTTAATCCCAAGTCTGCTAATTACTAACTATTGCACATCAGTTATACATGTTAAAACTGTGGATACCGTAATTGGTAGTTAAATGACTTTATTTACAATGTAGAGAATGAACTTTTTCTTTATACATGAGGAACAATATAAATTTTTACTACAAAACGCAAGTCATTTGGAAAGATAAACATTAATGTAAAAAAACACTACGTAGTATACGTTGGCTGTCAGCCATTATCTGGTTTGTATCAAATTTTAGTAGAAACTGGGCTCATATAAAGACAACAATATTCTGTATATAGTAAGATTGAATAAGATTCTATAATGGGTTGTTGACTAAGGGCATAGGCATCTTCCAACTTTCTGTGTTACAATAAACATTAGGTGCAGTGATAATAAACTTAGTAAGCATTGTTTGACTACTTGAGGTTGATGTGAACATAATCCAGAAGTCCTAAGTAAAACTATGATTCTTATATTTAGCAAACAGCAAATCTTTCTTTGTCAGAAGTTGAGTGTAGTATGTTGCAGCTGGGTTAGCTCACAGTTTTGAGCCTATTTACTGGTGTTAGTTTTTTTATCTGTCATTAATATATCTGATAAAAAGTATAGAAAAAATCTCTGTCCAAAGAATTAATTAATTTATTATTACATCAAAATATATTTTGATCTGACTGCAATTTACAATTTTATTTCAGTTTCATAGTACTATTTGTTGCACTTTTTTGTTGATGGATGTATCTATTCATTTGAAAGCTCAATAGAGGCAACACACAATTCAATTTATAAAGGGTTTTACACAACTACGTACTGCGGACAATCAAAACTGTAAAAAATGAATGCCACACAACAATATTTGGGAGTATTTAAAAATTTTAGAGATGCAGCCATTTTGATTTTTGTCAAAATTGATTTCGAGTGGTTCAACCAAATACAGTTGTGTGGCATGTCGTTTGAAAGATTATTTAATTCTGAATCCAAAAAGAAGAATAATAAAATTTTTTTAAATAGTACAGCAAAATGGAAAACACGATTTTGTTGTTTTTTGGCCGCCATTTTTAATCAGTTAAACATATGGTGTGCAAATTTCACCATTGGTTTTCTCTTGAAATTCTACATCGAAATGATGTACAGTATCACATGACCACCTTCCCATTTAAAAAAATCAAAGTTACATTCAAAATGGCGGATCCAAGATGGCGGATAATTTTTTGTTGAAATCTTAATAAAATAGTATTTTTGCATAGAGTAAGATTCCTCAATCACATCTACCTTCAAATTTTGTTTATATGCGAAATATTATAAACCGGCGCCAGACTTTTCTACACTTGTATGTCTATGGCAGATAATTTAAACAATTTTTGCTTTAAATTTGTAGAGTTCTTTGATTTTATATATTTTTTACTTATTGACTATCATTAGGTACTCAAATATATGAAAACCTAAAAAGTATATGTAGTTTACTAAAAATGTTGAACTTAGTTTAAGTAGGTCTAATTTATATTTGCTAATTGTATTTTGTTTAGAAATCCAAATGTGACATTCCCCTTTCACCCCTTTCAAATACTATTGGTTTCAGGTACTGATAGCCAGTCGGTGTGTTTTGTTAATCAACAACAAAATCATCAACGATCTGGGTTCTGTTTCCCTATAATAAAATACAGCTCTTTGTAAAATATAGTACCTCTCTGTAAATAATTATCCTGCTAGTGTAAACCAAAATAAAATATTTTCTACTTTATTTTTATTCTTGGAAACAAAAACAAATTATGATTTTAATTTTCCAATTGCAGTTATATAAATCATACCTGCCAACTTTTACGGTTTATCCGTAAGATTTACGGAATCCGTTGATGTTTTACGGTCTTACAGATACTCGTTATTTTTTACGGTTATTTTGGGTTAAAAGGATATTTAATTTATTTACATAAAAAAAAAATGTTCTTATCTTGTTTGTTATATTTACTCAATTTGAGTTACTATCGCCATTATTAAAACTTTTTATTTAACTTATAACGTCTTTTGCATATTAGACACATGGAATCTGTAAGAAAGTGAGAAGTGACACAAAAAGATAGCATCTCTTTTTTACTTTCTCACTATACTGTAGTATAGAGAAAGTATAGTGATCGCAAAAAAAATTTATGTTGAGATTTTTGTGGAAATGTCTGTATGTATACAAAGCTAGAGAGAAAACTATTCGATCGATTTCAACCAAATTTGCACCAGACATGTCCAGTAGGCCTGTAGAGACGTCTTGATTCTAAGTTTTGTTTTGGCGTAACAATAACACGAAACTGATCCATATGTAACCAGGGGTGCAGAAAATGTTTTAGCACACAAAATTTCCCCAGAACACACTTTTTTTCACTAAAAATTTCCCCAAAATTGATCGCTATTCGCTATAGATGCGCCAGACATTAACACAGTTTGTTTATATATTTCAACATATTTATTGACCTTATGTTTTAATAATTTTTATTATATTCATTATAAATTCCTATATAAATCTTCAAAAAAATAATAATAACATTATTTTTAATTAATTAACTATGGTGAAATTAAATATCTACAGTGAAATATCTTCAGATGGTCCCAAAAGGTTTAAAAAAAAAATACAACTTGATTATTGCTATTTTATTATGTTTAAAAGTAGGCCTAAGGTTAATTTATAAAATATGTTTTATAAAAGTTCTTTGACAAAGATCTTTGATAGTGTAATGGGCCATCTTTTATAATATATTTCTTTTATAACATTTCTTTATAAAATTTAAGAGGTTGGCATTTTACCTTTTATAAAATGTTAGACCTTTAAACTTTTTAGTACAAGTCCAAAATGTTTTATAAAAGAGAATCACTTTTCAAATCTTTTATATTAGGCTATCTTTTATATTTTACACTGTAAAATATTTTATAAATATATTTTATATTTATAAAATATTTTACAGTGTAACACGGGCCTAATACTTAAGCGGTTAAAACAAAGTTAAATGTTGTGTTTAATTAGTTCCAATTCAATTACCGAATTACCTACCACAGTCACTACTGAAAATCGTCCGGACAGATCACACGAATTGAAAGAAAATTAAACTTAACAATTACTTTTCATTTGTTAGATTTAGTTAAAAAAATAAATGATCCCGACACGCTACGACTTTTTAACTGTCAAAATCAGTTCTCCCATACCCCAAAA
>JAGFPH010000108.1:520287-541552 GCA_018207615.1 Philaenus spumarius | reverse complement strand
CCCCCATTATATTTTCAAAATTTTAATCCAAAAACGAGACCCCGACGCGCTACGACTTTTTAACTGTCAACATTGGTTTTCCCGTACCCAAAAACATATAAAACGTTACCCCACACTGTATTTTCAAAATTTTGATCAATAAACGTGATCCCGACGCACTTCGACTTTTTAACTGTCAAAATCTGTTTTCCCGTACCCAAAAACATATAAAACGATACCCCACACTGAATTTTCAAAATGTTGATCCAAAAACATGATCCCGACGCGCTACGACTTTTTAACAGTCAACATCGGTTTTGCGTACCCAAAAACCCATAAAATGATAAGCCACACTGAATTTTGATTCAAAAACGTGATCCCGACACGCTACGACTTTTAAATGTCAAAAATCGGTTTTCCCGTACCCAAAAACATATTAAACGATACCCCATACTGCATTTTCAAAATTTTGAAGCATAAACGTGATCCCGACGCGCTACGACTTTTAAATATCAAAAATCGGTTTTCCCGTACCCAAAAACATATAAAACGATATCCCACACTGAATTTTCAAAATGTTGAGGACAAAACGTGATCCCGACGCGTTACGACTTTTTAAATGTCAAAAATCGGTTTTCCTGTACACAAAAACATATAAAACGATACCCACACTGAATTTTCAAAATGTTGATCCAAAAACGTGACTCCGACGCACTACGACTTTTTAACTGGCAAAAATCGGTTTTCCCGTTCACAAAAACATATAAAATGATACCCACACTGAATTTTCAAAATGTTGATCCAAAAACGTGACTCCGACGCGCTACGACTTTTAACTGGCAAACTCGTTTTTTTTTGTACCCAAAAACATATAAAACGATAACCCACACTGTATTTTCATAATTTTGACCCAATATTTTCAAAATTTTGACCCAAAAATGTGACCCTGACGCGCTCCGCTTCACGCTAGAAAGCTCAAATACTTTTCAAACTCTCCGCAAAAAATTACGAAGATTTTGGTACCAACTTTGGTACTTTCTACGATGTCTGTGGGTGCTTATACCGTGTATAAAGTAAAACTGACACATACAAAAAATCATTGCATCATTTCAATACTTCGGCATTTTAATGCAAGCCAAATGAGTACGCACATCACATTGTACGCATTTTACTGATAAAGACTGATTTCGAATTTCGGTAAAAGAAAATTAAAAAACATCGGTAATACCTGTGCATTAAGTAACGTATAATTTGGTTTAATATGATATAATTCTAATCGCTTAAATAATATCATTTGTATGAAATTAATCAAAATTTGCATACCGGTATCATACCAACGAATGTATATTTGAACGCCCGTCAAGAATCAGGAAACTGCCATCATCAACCGGCACAACAATATCGTATCGGCGGCTCGGCCGTACGATATTTTGTGCGGTGGAGATTAATGTCGTATCGTGGCTCCACCGTACGATATTTTGTGCGGTGAAAATTAAATAGGAACCCTGTCCGACATTTGCAACTTGCAACATAGAGCAGACAACACACAACACACTTTGTGTGTGTGTGTGTGTGTGTGTTGGTGTGTTGGTGTGTTTGTATATGTATCATACAAACCAATTAAGCTGACCTTTGTTCCCATTCATTTGTTATCTATTTTCCCCAAAATAATTATATTTTCCTTATTTTTGTTGGATTTTTTCCCGGCCAAAATTTCCCCAGCTCAGTTCCAATTTGCTCCGAACCTCGTTCGGGCGTTCGGACATATTCTGCAGGCCTGTATGTAACAATTGCAAACTCTCTCTTGAAAATAGAAAAATTTCAAATGTTCAAATGCGTTTGGAGCCGCTATTATATTAAGGAATTTTAATATTAATTATATTATTTCTTGCAATGCCGATGTTTTTTGTTATTATTTAAATAGTTTTAAGGATGTGTCGATACCGATTCCCTAAAGTCGATTCCACAAATCTTTGTCGCGGTAATCGGTATCGAGAATCTATATCATTGTTGGACTTGAAAGTTCTCCATATTTAGGACGGAGCCTCAGTATTTCGAATATAATCTCCGGTATTTGCAATCACATTCTCTGTATTTAAACTTAAACCCAATTCGCATTTAACAATAAATATTAGTACGAAAAATGTAAAACTTTCTTAGTTTGATGTATGTAGACATTTTCCCTAGTAAAATGTTTAGGCAATTGTTTCGTTTGTAAACATTTCTTGTTTTATTTGTTTTCACGCGTAGGCTAGTTATTTGTATACACAGGAAGGTAAAGAAAATCAAGTTCAACCACCTATGGATTCGTTTCTTATCGTGTCTATTTAGAGCACTAGAGTACCTACTGTAAAAAAAGTTACAAATTTTATAGATCGGTATCAAAAGTATTTCAGTATAACAATTCTATTTTTTTTAATTTAGGTGAAACATTTTGAACATTTTCGGGATTAAAAATTACCCGTGATTTATGTTTTCTGTGGGAGTCTCGACGAAGTGCCTTTGTTTTACTTGTTATTCATTCCCTCAAATAGCAACATTTAATTTCCACTTTTTCTGAATTTTAACACCGCTATTTGATAGAAACAAGAACAAATTATTGTTCTCAGGAGTATAGGTTTTTTCGCGGACATACACTGTTGTAGGCCTATATTAAATTGTGTTTTATAAAATTAGCGTTAATAATATTCGGACGTTGTATTCTTTTGCGTACATACGTCATTGTAATAGTATTTCAACAATAACAATAACAATAGTTCATAAAATTGGCACAAATTCTATCCGGGCATCAATTTTTTCGGGGACATCCGCTATTGTATATTAAATTGCGTTTTAATACCGGCGTTTTATAAAATTAGCGCTAATAATATTCGGACATCCTATTCTTTTGCGGATTTTACAATGGTATTTTAAATGATATTTCAACAACGATAGTTCATAAAATTGGCTTCAGGCATCTGTTTCAATCCTTTGCGCCTAATTCTGAATGCTATCTAACTTTTTAAGTTTATTTATTTAAGGGCATTGCCGCTTTAGAAAATATCATGTCATTGGTCCAGCAGCATGTCGAAATGATTCAATAATCATTGTTAGACATAGACTAAACAGCTTTTTTTATCCAATTGTAAAAATAATCATATGTAGCCTAGATATTTTTTCTTACACAAATAGTTTTAACAACAAAATTTTATATTTTGAATAAATATGCATATTAAGTTAACTGACATTTTTAATACTCCCATTAACATTACCATATTATTTATAATGTCTTACAACGAGACAAGGCTATTAATTGCTACATTATCATTCATAAAAAAAACAATAGTCTATTCTATTTTTTATCTTTTTAAACTTTTGTATACATTTAAGGCAAACTTGGTGGGTTCGTTTTCCTTTCCCCATATTACAGTGTTTTGGTAATTGGCATCGGGAATAGGGAATCGAATTCTAGGAATCTGAATCAAGAATCGACAAAATGTAGAATCGACCCATCCCTAGATTTTACGATATGTTTATGTTACCTCTGTCAACGATCAAAACAATATCGTACATAAAATAAAAAGTGCATATTCTACTCTTATAATATATCGTTTCATTTAGTTTATACTTTTTGTATCCTTTAACTTTTAAAAGTAAGATTTTTACAGTAAACTAACAACAAGTTAATGTTCCACTTTAACTTGTTAACAACAAATTAAGCAATTTAACCAAAGTAGCAAGAAGTCCTAGTTCTTAGTTGACCTTATTTCTTAAAAGTGAACTTGTATAGGAGCCTATTACTCAAAAAATTATATAGCCTATGTGTGGCTTTATTTACTTTCTAGATTCAATTGTACTAACAATGTTCATTAATAGGGATCTAGTTATGAAATGTGTAATTAACTTACTATCTTATCTAACCTAAAATGATATTGCTGTGCCAATCATTAAGGCAACCCAAGATCCTACTTTTATACATACAGGAAAGTTGGTTTGTGTAGTTAGTTATGGGTTATTTGAAAATGTTTCTTCTTATTGTCTGTATTAAGTTCTTTCAGTTGTACCAGTTCTCCCTTAGATGTAATTCGGGAATCCCTGGTCAGCGTGTATTTGCATCGACTACGTAACTTTATGGAAGGCGTGTCTGTAATTGTCGATGCAAAATGGACGTTAGCCACAAACCCAGAGGAATTATTAATTATCAACCCTAATTTTCCCGATTGCCTTTAGCCGTAGTCACCAAATCCGATTCCGCCAGCTTTTAACGAGCCCTTAATTAATTATATATAAATCTAACTATTGCACTATAACTGAATCTAAACACTAGTCACCAAATGAACACGATAGACTTGCAACCGAACTAAACTTATTACCGCTAAATATTATTTACGAGTGCGCGATTTGTTATAATGTGACGATACGCCATTACCGATTATTAAATAATATAATTAGTTTTGCTTAAGGCATAATATTAAACATTAGAGTGAGCCTAGGACTTTGTCGCCGACGGACGCTGTTGACCTGCTGCTTGCGCGTAGTTGATGCGTCGGGACTCCGTACTCGACTGGTTTGTAGGTCAATGTCAACCACAAGGTTGGTTCATACGCGCATGCGCGCAACTAGTATAGCTCGAGGCAAGGACTTCGGTAAGTCGTTGCACAGTTGGGTTTTTCAAAAGCAGCTAGAATATTAGTTTGTATAAATTTTACTCTAGCCTTTATGTATCTCTCTAAAACTTAATACAAATTTTATTAACTCATGTTTATAAAAAGATTATGTAAAGGTTAGTTCAATTGACATAATTATTGCGCAAAGAGTTAATATAATTAATGAAATTACTGCTTTCTAAGCGATCCTAATTTTTAGTTGTCATTTTAATACTGTCTCTGAATTAATCTGATATTAGGTTTTAATGGCTATATATAGGTTGCGTCGTAAAAAGGGTAAAAATTACTTGCGCGTAGTTTTTACTGATTCTGATTTTTCAAAGTTGGCAGGTATGTATAAATTTGTTGGTTACACAACAAAATGAATTTTAATTATAATGCAAAGTCGATAAAAATGTATTTGAATTAAATGATGTAGAACTAATCATATTTTGTTGTACATCCAAAGCTAAACAAAAGCAATAAAAAGTTAACACAAATACACTCTAACGACAGTTGTATTCCTGGAGTTGATATGGCACACTGACATACTTCTAGCCTACTCTATTTTATATTGGCCTAAAAATAGCATTACAGAGAGAAACTAATAAGACAGACTTAGAATGTCTGATGTCTTATTAAAACTTACTTCTGTGGTTTTAAGCATTAAAATTTAGGCCAAAAGTGAAAATATTTTTTAAAAAATAAGCATGGCTATAAAAAACCAATATAATAAAAAATATATACTTGGAGAAAACCTGTTAACAAATAAATATTTTATGAAATTCCTATTTTTTTAACTTGAGAGCTCCTTCTCAATCAAATGTATTTAAGTCTTACAAAAATAAAAGTTTTTCGCTATTCAGTAGTTTTTTAGTAGATTGGAATGAACTATCTATGGTTGAATCTGGTCACTTTCTTGGGGTGGTGGTCTTAATAGTTTCTTAATAGCAGTCTAATCACATAAATTGTATATCTAATAAACCGAGAAAGGGTTTGTGTTTGTAGTTGAGATTTTTTTTGTAAATTGGCAGCTTTAAGATTAGTTTATTTTGCACTGATTCATCCATCTACAGTTTAAATTTAAATCGGATTTTTTAAATCCAAAAAAGAGCCATAAGATATCTGGTTGGTTTAAAAAACACAGATTCATGTAATAATGCTTTCTAAAACTTACCAATAATGACCGTTCCTAGAATTTATATTTTTGAGACAATAATGTATATAAAAAATGACAGGCAAAATGTTTGAAGGTATTCATACTTACCTTACAAGAAATAGGATAAATTTTCAGTTGTATTCACACAGATGGAATTATTTGAGTGTATGCCGAGTTATATGGGTATGAAATGTATGACCTCAAAAAACTAGAAAAGAATCGTAACAAGTTTAAAACCATACCTGATGAAGAATGTTTATGCGGTAAAAGAGTTTTTTTAAGACAGAGTTGTTTAATAGATTTCATATAAATTTACGGCATTATTTTGTTAACTTGTTAAAGATTGTTATTTAAGTAAATTTGTTAAGTGGGACAATTTCCTTGTAGCTCTAACCTAGACTATTTGAAAAGGGTTTACCTATGATGTCTAGTAATAACCATATTATTTCCAATTTTGAAATTGAATAATAAATTAATTTACTTTGTAATGTACAACTTTTTCGCCAATATAATAGCATCATTTGACATTGGTAAATCCTGGTATTTTTGGAACTGCCATACTGTCTCCCACAACCATTACTTTAAGTGTTTGCTGCCTGCCAAAACAGTTTTGCAACAAGTCCAATACGCACTTTATTGTTGTAAAGGCATATATATAATGTGTACTCACTCACTATTGCCTGTGAGATCTAACCAAATAAAATTAATTCTGCTCAATTGTTTGTTAGTTAAACTATATAATTAATCATAGCTTAAAAGTCATTCGTGTTAAATCTTTAATGAAAATATTTAGTTTCATTTTAACATTTTTATTTTTCAGTATTATTTAAATTTATTTTTTTTCTGCGAAATAACTTAAGTTATAATGTAGCTCATATGACTTAGTTCTGTACTTATTTTGTTAGGTTGGAGGTTAAGTACAGCATAATGATTAAAACATATTTTAATTTAAATCAACACACCGTTCACTTCAATTGATTCAACTAAAGATGTACGCAAGAACGCTTGGGTAATTTTCAAGATAACAAGCTGAGACTCAGCATAAATGTTTAAAATATATATTTTAACTCCTATGTCAAGTTTCAATTCGATATATTAAAATTCGGCCAATTTAGAATGAGCCAACGCTTCATATATGAATAAGATGTTCCCTTTTAGTGATTTACCCTGCTGCAAAATACATACCTGCATTATCGAATTTTTTTCAGACAAACCATTGCTCGGACGAAATAAATACATATGACCTTTTTTGTTGAAAAATACCTCCCCTACACGGTGGTATTTTTTATTTTCCTCTATCTTCATCCCAGCTCGAAATATTAAGGATAATCGGAAAAAAAATGATAATCGATTTTTTTTTCGACTTTGGGAAATCGATAGACTGGTAAACTTTTTTTTATGTTAATCTACATACTTCAATGTACTTATAAAAAAAAATTCAGCCGTATTGCAAATTACTGGTAGTTGTAACCTATACCGACTGGGCTATATATATATACCTGTAAATCAAATTCAAATTTTAATAATGATTTTTATTACCAATTACTTAATTCGTTGCGACTAAATTACCTCATCCACAAACCAACGAAGTAAACGGATGAATGTAATGACTTGGGGTGTTACAGATTATGAGGCAAATAAATGATGGGCATAGCTTTTTGGGGCAATTAAATATTAAATTTATCTTTCAAGAAGAAATCGTCTACAAATTGACAGTATTTTTTAAAATTATTATTGTCTATAAAATTTCATTCTACTCGCCAAAGTTTTAATGATCAGAATTAGTATAATAAAGTATTAACCAAGAAATTAACACAAATCGTTTGAAAACTGTTTCATTAAAGTAGTTTTAAGTTGTTAGTGTTAAAGGAATTATTCTTGTTCAAACGAACATAAAATCTGTTAAACCTGAGCTGTTTACAACATTTAAATAAACTAAAGTTAAATTATTTTAAATTGAATTGAACATTTGAATAAATACATTGATTTAGGTTAACTAGGGTCTTTTTTATTTTCATTCATTAATTATTGTGAAAATATTCTTTATCATACTTGCCAACATAAAATTATGGTTGTAGGACATATAATACATATAATGAAAAAACATGGACCAAGATAAGTTCAAATCCCGGTCTTGGTCCATGTTTTTTCACTTGTAATTTAGTTAATTTAACCCTTGCTGAGGAAGCGTGTAAGCAGGTAATTTATTACAAATTAAAAATAATAATAAATAACACCACTGTAGGCTGCAAAAAGAATTGAGATTGTTTTCAATGTCGCATGCGAGGTATTCAGTCTATTAATTCATATATGCAGTAAAACCATACAAGTGAGATAACATCGACCAATATCAGGGATCATGATAGCTCAGTGGTAGAGTGTTGCCCCGGAAAGGCAAAGGTCCTGGGTTCAAATCCCGGTCTTGGTCCATGTTTTTTCATTTGTAATTTAGTTGATTAATTAATGCTTGTCAATAATGAATGAATCTTCTATTGATCATAAAATATATTAAAACGGCATTATTTCAATAGCAATTAAAATTTTATTTCACAAGACAACTGAAATATTTTGCTATATAAGTAATAGTATTTTTAAAAGAACTTATTTTTAATAAATAATTGAAAATATATCTTTATAAAAATACGTTTTTTTGTCTACTATTTGGAACTTGTGATAATTGTTTCTAAACAAACTTACCAGTACATTTAAACAATATAATAGTTTAATAAGTTTGAAGTAAATGGTAATTTCAGATAAATTAATAAAAATGCAACTTTATTTTTCATGTGCAGTATTATATTCGAGCTTTTAATGTATATTTTTAAAATTGTCTACAGTCAATTATAATTTCTTAATAGAAGAGATTAAACAAATTGATATATTAGCTTTTTTCTGAGTCACCTAAATATGAAACAAAATATGTTTATGCATTCATAGTAAAAACAGCTTGACATTTTTATGTAAAGCAAGGTAGGGATGAGGTTTTAGAGTTGGTATATTTAGTAATTTTGGGATAGAGTGAGCATTTCCTAATAATAGCTTTGAGGGTAGAGCCAGGTAAGTCAGATGGTTGGCTCAAGAGTGAATTATTGACAGATCTAATCTATCACGAGACTTATTAAGGAATTCTGTGTGTCTTACAATTAGACTAATCATTAGCTTTATAAGACGTTTGTAATACCAAGCACCACAGGTTGTTTTGTTTGTTGTTAGGACTTGTAGAAAATGTATTACAAAATCATACTCCGGGCCAATAAAAAAATTTAACATACATTCTAATTTACATTCTTTCCAGAAAACACATTTAAAAAAATATTGTAAATTTGTATTTATTATTTTAAATTAATATATTATGTTGTACATACAAATTCAGTTAGTACAAATAAATATTCAAATTATTGAAATCAAAGCCTGTTTCACACACGCTTTTAAGTTACTTTAACTATTTTAAAATGTTTATAATATTTTAGTGCTAAAAATAATAAAAATCTGTAAATCATGTGATTGTTTCCTGAAAATGGAAGATTTATATTTTGGATTCTAAATTTTGAAGTAAACTTTATTTGCTAGTTTTGACTTATACATTTTTATTAATGTATAAGTTAATTGATCATATGCTCTCCTTACATATAGTTGTCTTCAATTAAATAAATGGTTCTAAGTTCTTTTTTTTAGGCTCCAAACAAAAACAATTACATGACAAGACGAAACTACAATTAGTATGTAAAAGGTTTATTCATTTTTTGCACATAATTCTTAGCTTACTTCTTTCCTCGGTTATTGTTTTTGAAAACTAACAATCTGAATTTGTTTTAATACTTTACAAAAATGATGTACTCAAGGTCTTTAATTCTGTTTTATTATTTATTTTGAAGCCTAAAAAAACTGGATCAGCTATCTTAATTATTCAATGTAGAACACATATATAAAACCCCCTTTTTTTATATAATTTTCTAACTTTATCAAAAAATATGTATAAAACCTAATATTTTAAGATTATAACATTAGAAAGAAATATTTTAATTTGATGAAATATCATGATCTTAGTCAAAAAGCTAGTTTTGAATTTATTTAGGCAAATATTTGTTCAAATTACAAGAAATCTTCATTGCCTAGTGTTGTGACGTGGTCATTACTCATTGTCGAGCTACAAATATAACATAGGCTACAACAAGTTTAAAGTATAAATGGAAAGAATAGCATGATGTCACCGTTGTTTCTGAGAATATGTCGTTTTTAGTTGACCCAGAACTTGGCTACACACAGTGTCCAGTTCTAATAAGAAAATTTGATATATTGATGTTTTCTAGTTAAAAACTATCAAAGACTAGACTAATTATAGTAGCAAGGTTTCTTTTAATGAAAGCCACGAGTGGTTGGCGGGCTGCTCATACATAGCACCTGGTCGCCAAATGTTAAGTAGGTGGACTAATAAAGGAAGCACAATTTATTAATCTCACGAACATATCATATCCTTTTTTCTCATTAAATTAAATTTCTTAAAAATAAGATTTTAGTGATATTTGTAACAGAGACAGCATTTTTTATTAAACATGCATAACTCAAACTACAAGGTTAAATGGAATGGTTTTTACTTTAATTAGTCTGTCAGCGTATTTTAGAGAGATGATTTTAAATTTGTTTTTCGCCTCAGCTTAATGTTTTTCTTTGTTTACATCACAAAGTTTAAGACTAATTAGGTAGAGGAATATCCCAAGACTCAGTAAAGCCATCATATACATGATCTGATGTTTTGTATTTAAAGGTTCAATCCAAGCTGAAATTCTTCTAAAAAAACTTTATTTCAAACAATTAATTAATGAGCAACAATCATTATTTAATTTAGTATTTTTCAAGAAACTGCTAGAATTTAATCACATTCTAGCTCTTTTTTGTAAAATTATAATAGTTTATACATTAAGGTTTTCAGTAACTAATGTTATATCACTCAAGAAATAAAACAAATATATTATATATTTAGTTTTAAATTTTAGTTTCATTTTTAGGTTTATTTGATAATCAAGCTTTTTGCTTTTATTAATTGACGGTTGAACGAGGCATTTTTTCCTTAGTGCAGCCATGAGTGAGCAAGAGGTTCCATCCAACATTACTCAATTGATCATAATAAAGTTTTAACATAGAAAAGCGTTAAAGTTAAAACATTTGAAATTTTAACTCGATCAAAGGCCAAGTTTTGGAAATGCTAAACACTGTCTCCAGCCTAATTGTATGGTTGGAGGAGCAAGTTTAAAGGATGGACGAGAAAGTGTGGAAAATTAAAGTTATGATCGACACCCAAGGTCAAGTCTTGCAGATGATGCCTCATCGGATGTGACCGGGGTGGTTGATTGTTTATGAAATCGGTTCAGAGATGCGTATCAGCCATAGGATGCTTATGCCATCTTCACAGATCATCTTGGCTTCTGAAAAGTCTGTGCTTGATGGTTTTCAAGTTTATTGACTGAAAATCAAAAGTATAAAAAATTATTTGGGAAACCCTTGAAACCCTACATCCCAGATTTGTTTTCCTGGTATAATTTATTGTTTGCACCCTTGAAAGAAGCTCTGGGAAAGAAAGATAATCTAGGATCCCTTGCGCAATTAGTTTGCTACTTAACCTCAAAATTTCTTTGAAGAAGGAATTAATAAGCTTCCAAAATACAGTGGAAAATGTATAGAGTGTGCAATAAACTGATGAGAAAAATAAGGTTTTGTTTGTGTTTTTCATGATGTATAAATGTATATAAAATAGTTCGGTTTGTATTTGATTCACCTTCGTATTTTATTTCAAATTTAGTTGTTCTTTGTTTGTAATGATTTGACTAAAAAACTACATAACTGAAAACAATTAAACTTTTAATGTATTAGCCCATTATTTTCTGTAGTTTAAGGTATTGTATGTGATCTTCAAATTGAGAAATAACTACTGTTTTATAAGTTATCCGTGAAAAATGTAAAAATTCAACCTTTAAATAAAATTAATTAGGGTACGTACTAAAAAGGTAGTTGTTTATGGAAAGAGATGTGTCATTTGGCACAATATTAGACAGAAGCATATATTATATATATTTTTGTTTAAACATATGAGGTTTTATTTGCTAAAATGAAGATTTTGTGTATAACTATTGATTAGCTAGCTAATTTAGGCCTATAATAAATTTGTCCTCTGAATTTTGTAGGTAAGATATTTATATATTATTAGAGTTAATTGTTGAAATAAGGTATATAAAAGTACACTTTCAGCTATTTTACAAACGAGTGTTTATATTGTAAAATTAATATTACACAAATTCTTTTTCAGGAAAAATGCAGCTTATTTAATAAGTACTTTCTGCGGAAATTGTCACTCCCCAAGTACAAATAAAAATGCAAAAACCCACAAACCTCCACCTCATTAGTTAATATGTGTGAGCTTAATTCAAGCAATTCCTTGTTCAACTAATAGTCATTTATCCAAACTAATGTTAATAGAAATTGTAAAAAAAAAAAAATCTGGCATAGAGATTTAATTATTCTTTATGTAACGTATATAAACACTGTTTAAAAATGCTGATGTCTAGCTGCTCTAACTTCAAATTTTGATTAAAAAAAAGTATGCAGGATATTTTAAAATTACTATAAAAAAAGTTTGACTAATTGAAATTATTGGGACTTGTTTCTTATCCCATTGTAATTTATAGGCTGTTATCCCTTATTATATTTTGTAAGTCTCCATGCATTCAAACTCTTGTATTTGTTAATATCTTTACTTAGTTTTATACAATCTTAATATCACTTGGTTTTAACTAGGCAGTGTAAATTATAATTTACTAAAAACTAAATCAGAATAAAATGGCTACAAATGTTTTTATTATCTTAGATGTAAAATGTTTTTATATATTTAAATTCCAACAAATATATATAACGTAATTTTATATTAATATACTTTTTATTTGGTTTGACATTATTTAGACTTCAAACAACTGTACTAGAAAAGTATCAGAAAAACATAAATTAGTAAGTGACAGTTTGAAGTGCATTGTCCTAATGTTCCGACCCCCTACGATCCTATTGAATGCCAATGTCCGGTTCATTGTTTTTCCGATAAAACAGTTTACACGTGTAGAAAAGGCAAAATGCCAGATCTGTCAGGTAAGTTATTTTTAACCCAGCACTAAGAGTAGGGGAGATCTGAGTGTGTTTGTGCTTTAGTCTTGTTAGAGATGTCGTCTTATCATCATGGGGGTTCTCAACGAAGACCTAATAATGCTTTATCTTCAACTGGATATACTCCATCCAGACCTAGATCTTTGTTTGGTTCTTCAGCAACTGGTAATTCGCCTTCCAATTTAACTTCTTCCCTATTAGGATATGGAGGATCACATTCTAGTCCCTACCTAAGTAATGCAAATGTGTATTCATCGCCTTCTAGTGCATATTCTTCACCAACTAATCCGTACTCTTCTGCAACCAATACATACTCTTCACCATCTAGTTCGTATGCATCAACAAATAACCCCTACTCATCACAGTCTAGTGCATATTCATCAACAAATAACCCTTATTCGTCATCATCTAGTCCATACTCATCAACAAATAACCATTACTCGTTACCATCTAGTTCATACTCATCAGCAAATAACCCTTACACAACACCTTCTAGTGTTTATTCTTCACCAATTAATCCATATTCATCAGCACAAAGTGCATACTCATCACCTAATGTGTATTCGTCATCACCAAATGCATACCCATCACCTTATTCAACATACGGAGGAACATCATCCGGTTATGGTGGATTGACGTTACCTGCATCAAGTTCAACATATAACCTTTCTTCATCACCAACTTACCTAAATAGTTTACTTCAATCGTCCGGCTTTGGAGGACGTCCTGGATCACCAGGGTATTCTTCTCGACCATCGTCTCCCAGTTATAGCACATCTTCAGCTTCAAGAGCACCTCGTTCCAACAGTTTTAACCGCCACAAATCACCACTTGCATCAAACCTCGGTTCAAGATCTAGTTCTATGCTATCTCTTAAAAGTGAAGATTCAGAAGGATATAACGTAAGCAAAGGATATACATTAGGAATTTAACAAATTTTTACTTATGTTATACAAAAATTTATACAAATCACTAAATAAGCATGTTGTAAATTGTTTAATATTTTTGAATGGTATAATTTGTGTATTTCAATTTGTAATCAGTGTTATTTATTACTTAATTAATTATTATATGTTCCATTACTACTGTAATTTATTTTGTGATATATCTTTTTTCGATAGTTAGGTATTTAGAAATACAATGATTTTAGTATACTGTGGTATTTTTTTGTAACAGTGAATCTCTAATGTCTTTAATTACTAACATGATCGTGTATGTTAAATATAAATTGTTTTTACATTAATATCTAGATGTTGCTAGTATAACAGTACAGCTTGACCAATAGGACATGTCTTGGTATGCACTATGTCATAAAATATTTAAATAATTTAATGTATTTATAACTTTTTTGTTAATTTAGAGTGGAGTAGATAGGTCAGGAAGATCGTCCCGTCTTAGTTCTACTACACCTGCAGAAACTACAGCAAATGGTGAACTCGATTACAAAAAGGTAAATCACATTGTTTTATTTAATTTATGGAATTAGTAGTGATTTTTTTACAAACCGAATATCATTTTACTTTCTCACTATACTATAGTATAGAGAAAGTATAGTGATAGCAAAAAAAATCAATGTTGAGATTTTTGTGGATATATCCGTTTTGGGACCCCCTGAGTCCAAAAAAGTAAGTGGTTTTTGCAAAATGTCTGTATGTATACAAAGCTAAAGCGAAAACTATTCGATCGATTTCAAACAAATTTGCACCAGATATGTCAAGTAGGCCTGTATAGATGCACAAAAACCGGTTTTGAAAAATTTTGAAAAACAACCCCCTTTTTGGCCAAAAAAACCCCAAAAAATCTGTTATTATTTTTTTATAAAAAAACAACTCTAACGATTTTGATAAAATTTGGCTTATTTGTAGCCCTTAATGTATCCTACCATATACAAAAACCCGCATCTTTCTAAAAATTCTTGTTTAGCTAATAATAATGATAATAACTGATTTTCGGCGGTTTTTTGGCCATAAAGGAGATTGTTTTTCAAAATTTTGCAAAAACTTTTTCGTGCATCTATAAAGGCCTAATTTACGTGTTCGGTGCAAATTTGTTCGAAGTCGATCAAATAGTTTTCTCTCTAGATAATAATAATAATATTTATTAGTTAATATCCAACTTTAATAAAAAATCACCTCTCCTACTTTACCCTACAAGCCACAGTGAATCTGTTTAATAATTTTAATATGTTTATGAGAAAATATGTGCCAGTTCCTGGTACCGTTTATTTTATTTGTACATACAAAGGCATATTTACAGTAAAAGAAATGGTTTTGCAGGATTTGATTTATTGTCGAAGATATTTACAATCAAATTTCAATCTTAATTTAAAGATTAAATAAAGAGGTTTTATTTGTTACTTTCATATATTATTTTAGTTTTGTTAATAAGTGGTTTTGAGCCTGCAGTAGTAGGTATGGTACTAATTTTATGATGAGAAATACCTATAACTAAGAGCAGTACTAAGGCTTAGTTCTTATATTGAATTTCATATTCAAATACATCTATACTTAGATTGTCACCACAAAGATAATTTTTATTTATAGCTTTATGAAGAATCAAGACTAGAAAACGAAAGATTAAGAGAAACGTTGAAGAAAACAGAAGAGGATCTGATTGAAGCCAAATCTGCAGCGGATAAGTCTGTTTCGGTAAGATATTGTTTTTCTCAATTTTAATATTAGGGTATTCAGATATGAATAATATCTAAACGAGATACACATGTACATATTTGGTGGCTTAATATCTATTGTATGTTATATAGCTTTGCATTATTACTTCTATGTTGATATTATCCCTGATGTATTATGAGTCCTAAAGTATTGCTTACTATGCAACTTCACATTACAGCCTAACAAGAATTCGTTATCAGAAATAGAGAAGCGAGAAAGGCGAGCGATGGAGCGTAAGCTCTCGGAAATGGAAGAAGAACTTAAGGTAAGATTTCCCTTTGGATTATTTTTTTTATTATTGTTTGTGTTTTAAATACCGTTTATGATGAGTTTTGCTTCCTTTTTTATTTAATTTATAGAATGGTTGTTTTGTACAACACTTTCACTGTAACTTATATTTTCGTAAATATAACAGGTTTATATCTTAAAACCTGTCAATAAACTTATGTTAGTTTCTTACTTTGATTGAACTTTTGTCTATTATCACTTATTCCAATATCTAAACAAATATAGCACTTGATTATTTAACAAGAAAAATAAACTCAAATTCTACACATAAACTAATATATTGTTAAAATCACTAAAATGTTTATAGACACTAAATTATGATCAGATGATGTTATGAAATTTTTTTCTCTTGTGTTAATTTTAAACATAATTTATAAAAATGTATACTAAAACAATGTTAAAACATTAATAAATTACATTTGTTTAAACAGCATTGTCACCAAATTATAATATTATAGTAGTTGCTGTTGCTTGCACTTTAGATATAGTGGGTTTTCATTTGTTCAAATTTTAGAGCCTCATCAAGTAAATGCTTTATAGCAGCTTGTGTATGGTCTGCAATGCTTCTGCTTGTGAAATAAATTAATCTTTAAAAACTTTAATTTGTTTACTAATTGAGAAAGTTCTTGATATACGTTTTAAAATATATTTTATGTTACTGGTTTTTGTGTCTTTTCATTATAGACTTCTCAAGGTAAGGGTGTAGAGTTGTTATATGTATATATTATTTGTTAAAGGCTAGAATTGGGAATTATAGACAACTAGCAAAGTTTTTCTGAGGAGTAAATAAGCTGATTAGAAGGGATTAAAATAAAGATGAAATGAATAAAGTTGGTTCATTAAAATCTTCAAAGTTAAGGAGGTTTATTTCTCACTTTTATAAAATGTATGGGCAAATATGTATTCCTAGGCTCAAAATAAAATTACTCACCCGATTTTTGAGTGTAATTATGCTCGGAAGAACAAATTATGCTAATGTTTTTTTTTTTTTTAAGTATGAGTTTTAAATTTAATAGTGTGTTAGGTCTCTTCTAAATATTATTTATATATAAGAGGTCTGAACAAGAAGTAATAACATAAGTGTGATTTACATGGAAACTATTAATTTATTGACTTAATCAACAAATGATACATGGTCTTTTTCAAAATAGACCCCTGATTTTGTATACACTTTTCCTAGTGGTTTCCAACCCTGGAATACAAAATTTAAGCCTTGGATCAAGTGGTTTGCAGATCATTTTCATGGTTTTGTTTACCTCTTGATTTTGTTGGACCTTTTGCCTTTAAACTCTTTCTCCATGAAAACAGAGAGAAGCTAAAACACAAATGGAGCTAGTTTGTGGCTGCAAGAAAGATGAGAAAGAAGAAATGCTCGTTATGAGGTTGGTCTTAAACCTGTCATAACTTTCAAACTTAGGACCATGGATTGTTGTGGTGGTTCTTGTTCAGGCTTTTATTCCTATACTGATGCATCATCATACGCAAAAGTGACACATAATACCCCCCAGTTACAAAAGTATAAGAGCGAACAACGTGCTGATATTTCAAAAACCTTTACGGTCAAAAATTATCATTCTTACCTTGCCAGCACTCTTTGGCTTACTTTGGAGTTGGTGAATTGGAAGAATTCCATTGTCATGTCATAATGAAAAATCCAAGGCTCGTCTGCTGTGACATTATTGTTGATAAAATGTTTTCAAGTTTTTTTACCCTGTTTTGCAGTTTTTGGTAGAGTACAGCCCGATATTCCAAACAAAGGTATATCAGGCAATAACAAACGGGGAACCCAATGTATTTCATCAATAAATCTTCTGTAAGAGACATCGCACGGGAGAGATGTTGATGGTCGACCTGCTTCAACATTTTTCCTTCCTTTGCGCTACTGTAATGTACTAGCATATGAAATTACTCCTCGCCATAAGCTTCTCATAGTAAATTTAAGGTTGTTCTCTCTGTGTTGTTCAACCGAAAGTAAAGCTATTGTTAATTTTTGCTCTAAAATATTTTTCATACTTGATTCAAAGTAAAAACAAACAGTTGTATTGCTACACTTAAAAGTAAGATAACGATTCTTTGCATTGTTTCTCTGTGTGAAATTTTCCTCACAAAATTAGTCCAATTATTTATTAATCAGCACTTATACATTTTGTATTCTAAGTTTTCTTTTGACATTTGTTTTACGTGTCTTATTCTACTTCCTGTCTTCATTATTCTGTCATAAGATTTAGACATACGTACGTTTTCAATTAGGAAGATATTTTGTCTCTTGTACATTTATTGTATAGTTAATGGTTTTAGAGCTATTCATTATTTAAAATTTAAAATATTTAAAAAAATAAGGGGAAGATTTAATTCTTAATATAATGATAAAAATGTAGTATAAAAAATATGCTTGGTACCCAATTTCGACACAAAATCTTAAAGTTTCTTAAAGTTACTCTATTATTTTTTATAAACAAAGTGGCTGATAGATGTAAAAAAAAGCATTTTCTGAAATAGTAGAATACCGATCATTCGACCATCATTGTGTAGCATCTGGACTAAACTAACTTTTTAGTTATGAAAAATAATAATAAAGAATAAAAGTCTCCAAATTTACATTCCAGCGAAAACGATTTACTGTATTCTATTATGCTAAAAACGTGTTTTAATTGAGCTTACTAGAACAAAATGCATAGTGTAGGCAAAAAATTAACAAAATTGGTATAAAAATGTGTAACTTTATTGAAACAAACATTATTGACTACTATTTAAAATAGTTGCAACAAGAGAATGTTAGTGCTCTTATTTTTTCTGTACTGGATTTTCTAATTAATATTCTGTAATATACATTTTCTATAATGTTTGTTAATCGCCATTCCGAATATTGATATATATTAATAAGTATATGAACTTACCGTCTGCAATATTCTTGTACTATCGTCGTTTAAATGACGGCCGTTTCGGCTATTCAGCCACAGAATAGGAAATGTAAAATAAAAGAACTATCCCAACGTAAGAAGGACAAATTTTTAGTGTTTAATTTTTGCAAACCACTTGAACACAAAATTAGTAATATCATTAACAAACATGGTTTCAGGGTTGCATATAAAACAAAAAATAGTTTGCAGGGTTATTTGAACAACAAAAACAAATTGACAGGCAAATTTGAAGGCACTGGAATATACAGTACCAACTTTCTTGTAACGATTGTCCTAAAATATATATAGGACAAACAGGAAGGTCATTTAAGAAAAGGTTCAAAGAACATCTCCCTTCATCCAAACAATATGCAAACCTCACAAGGACTGAATCAAAATTTGCCGAACATTTAATCCAAAATGACCATAGTTATTCCTGCATAAATGAGACCTTAAAAATATTACACCACTGCAAAAAAGGAAAGTTTATGGATGCTTTGGAACAATTTGAAATTTATAAGAACTATAAAGTGAATAACAACATTTTACTGAACGAAAAATTAAACTTTAATTCGAATTCGCTGTACGATACTCTTTTCACAAAGGTAGATAAGACACTACCCCCTCCCGAAGATATATCCGCAGTATGTACCGGGACATCATGAAAGACAGTCGATATTGAGTTCGTGTGTTTATTGAATGTCAAGTGCGTGTAAATGTTTTGTGTTTATGTGTTAAGTGCTTCTGTTTGACGAAAGGAAACCTGAACTGCTTGAAAATGGCTCAATAGCAGAAACGGCCGTCGTTTAAACGACGATAGTACAAGAATATTGCAGACGGTAAGTTCATATACTTATTAATACATTTTCTATCTTACTTAGTTTCCTTCTACTGACTTTTTGTTTTACAAGAAACTTAATAACTTTGTAAATAAATAATATATTGAGTTCAGATTTTAAATACAAATGTTTTATGTATCGTTTCCAAATACATAATAATCAAAATTTCGAATAGACTGAAAACCAAGCAAGATATTACCATATTATGTTAGGGTATATGACATTTCTTGTATATTTTGTCCTAATAATCAGTTTCTGAAATTTGCATAATTTTGGACTTCCTGTATAGCTGAGTGAGTACAGAAATATATTTCATTTCATTTTTATGTTTGTTACCTCTCGGACATAGATTTTTATTTGAACTGTATTTTAAAATACATATTTAAATGTAAATGAGCTTTTACATAACATTTGAGCATTTTAAACACTTAAATTTTGTAAGCACTTTTTACTATTATTATGTGTTAATCTGGAGTTTTTACAACTCAGAATTGGATTATGAGATTCAATAGTTCAATCTTTAATTTTCCCAATATAGATGTAGTAGTCATCTACCGGAGAAGACTCAAGAAATGGACTAAACTATTTTATTAATAAAATATTGATTTATTTTATATCTATTTATATTTTTATAAATTAAAACTTTAATTAACTTTGTAATAGTAAGTAAATTAATATTCAAATGGATACATGTGTAAACAACGAAATTTGTTCCTAATGGGAGTAATTTTTATAATTCCTTCTTTTTTTTCTATCATACTTTAAGAAACTGTTATCTAACTTCTGCATAGGTTTTATAATTGGACTAAGCTTATATCATATTGGTAACATGAAGATAATATTAGAGAATAACACTACAAAATGTGTAGCAACAAAACTAATCTCAACAAAGTGCATGAAGTATTCCACTAATGACCTCAAGAAAAATAAAATGTGTCTAGGACACACTCTTTACAGTCTGTCCTCTAATCATTTGCCTGTCTTTCAGCAATTCCAAAAACTCAAAGCAGAAAATGAAAGATTGCGAGCAGAGAATCGAGCTCTGACTCGGGTTGTTTCCAAACTGACAGCCTCAGCTAACGCCGGCAAATAGGTAACGGTTGTGTGGCACTCGGTTGCATGTCCGCTGGCTCGCAATCTATTGTACAAACAGTGACTTTTGTCTGTTCGCTTTCAAAACTCTTTTAAAGGAGGCAGTGAATGGCATTTCTAGTCTTTAGATTGCAGCTTCATTATTAATTATTACAAATTTGTGTTTATTGTATTGTTTTACTAACTTTTTCTTTTCTTAATAGTGTTGTAAGGTCTTCCTGTAAATATTTCATCTCTTATCTCCACATCTGCACAGAATATTGTTAGTGGCAAACTAAAAAATGTTTAGTTTCTATCTCTTTACGTTTGTTGTTTATCACTATAATTATGTTTTAAGCTTTATTAAAATTCCTTGTTTCAAGTTCGGAGTAGACAAATATTTGCTCACTTACTACAGAAAATGCCAACTATAAGATAACTACAACACATTACGTCTGTTTGAAATGCATAATTTTATTTATTGATATATAGCTATCTTTCGCTTAACTGTATTTTCTCAACTTTAAATTACAACTTAAGTTAGATCCTATTATAGTAAATTCTTTATTCTTTACTCTTCAGTAGTGAA
>JAGFPH010000108.1:493290-518571 GCA_018207615.1 Philaenus spumarius | reverse complement strand
TGTTTAATAAATATGGATAAATGAGGAAAATGTACTTAATATTTACGATATTAAGTATGATTATAGAATCATCACAGACATTTTATTTAGAACAAAACTATGCTTCAATTATACTAACTGATAGTCTCTCTTCAATAGTTTATTAATTTTTTTTTATTTTTTAGTTGATAGTTATTAGAAAACTATTTTAACCCTTAAAGTTGTGTAGTATCTTGGATTGTATTTTTAATTTATAGGATTTTAAGATGTAATCATATTTTCCTGATCCGAATTCGGGACACATCTAAATGATCCGATTTGGAGAGACGGGGTTGAATGGACTGTTTAAAGGTGTTATTGTTATAAAGAAGTGAGTGGGATTATTGTTAGTACATTAGTGCCAGACAGACAGCAAAAATTCAATCAATTTTATCATATTTGAGCCTAGAAAATAAAAAGTGGGTAAAGGTTTCAACCCATCCATTTCCAGGTACAGTTCTAATTTCCTTCCATTTAGTTAACTTTTCTTCAATTACCTACTGCTTTACATACACTTTTATCTTAGCGATCATTTTATTTTTTACTTCAACCGAAGATTCTATTGTTTTTATAAACTCTTCAATATTTTCACAAATAGGAGTTATCTTTAGCATTGCTTAGCTGTATATCTGTAAATCTTCAAATAGAGCAGATCATTTCTTTAAATATTTCAAAGCAGTCTGGTAGAATCGCTTGGTTGATGTACAAAATTTTTAATTTCTCGTTTGTAATATATCATTCTGAGTCAAATTTTAAAAGCATATATTTTACTGACATAGGCAAAAAATTATTATAAATCTTCAACTTTAAACTGGATTTAAATTTCCTGAGTTGTTCTATAACATAAACAATGCTTCAGTTTAACTGAATCATGGAAAGAATATGCTTGATTATGAATAAACCCCCAACCAAGCCTCAAAGAGAGGATTCTCAAATTTGTTTTAACCCTTAAGCCCCGGTTTCTAAGACCACGTCGAGCGTCCGGCGCGATTGTTGAACGTGATGATCACGTCAAGGCTAGAACAGAGTGAATGCAAGAGCATTGGCGTGGTTTCTTAGACCACGTCCGGCTGCCGACGTCGCGTCAGCTTTTCGAAGGTCCGGCGTGATATCTCAGCGTGGTACGCTCTGGATAGGTCTCAGTCTATTCCGGCGTGATTTCACGGCGTGGTTTCACTGCGCAATATACTGCTTTTAATTTCTTTAAGCAACTTGTTTTTGTAATTGTTGTGAAATATTTAGCTGTATTAACTTATTATTTTATTGTGTATTACTAAGCATTATGGAGTCTAAGGTTTTCACGAGTGAATTGGATGATAAGTTGATAGATCTGGTTCAAAATAATCCAGTTCTCTACGATTTTTCCTAAAAAAAACTAAAAAGATGCCATGGGAAAAAACAATATTTGGAAACAAATTTCCGAGGAACTTGGGAGAGAAAGTCTGTTTTTAACTGTATTGTTTAAACTGTGAACTAACAAAAATAAAATATTAAGCCTTACCTAAAAACCAAAGATGAAACATCGTGATGCACAGCAATGGTACGCAATGGTACATACTACATTGTGCAGCCAAAGGGAAACATCATTTTTCATTTTTTCTTGTGTAGAAAAAATTAAAAGTTTTTACTTTATTATTAAATGAGATACTTCAAAAATAAATTATATACATTTTTAAAGGAAGTTTACAGATTTTAAATTAAAACGTTTTTTTTTACATCTTCGTTAAAAAAAAAGTGTATAGCTTTGGGATGCCATATTTGTTAAAGATATTATAAACATTTCCTTAACTATGTAAAAGGTCAACGGGAAGTCTGAAAATCTTCGGTATCCCTTCACAAAACAAACTATTTTCAATTGCTATTTCTCAATTGTTGTAAAAGAAAGAAACGTTCAATTACTACTCGATGTTGGTATCTTTGAAAAGCACATTAGTTTAATGATAAATGTAATAGACTCAAACAAAAAATATACAGTGATGCAAAATTAATTTAATGATAAGAACTTACGCTTGCAATACAAAGGGTTCAATTTAACAAAAATAATTATTGTTAAAGGTTTGATAAAAAATGTTTGTCTGATCACTTTCGAAAAAGAAAAATTGTTTGATCACGTACTTGACGATTTAGTCACTTTTCTGAATGGCATTCAGCTGCCAATTCACAGAAATCTTTTCACTGCAAAAGAAGTCTTTAAACTTTTCTCGTACGTAGTAAGCCAAACGTGTTCCTTTTCTTCCTGTTCTTAGCTCTCTTATAGGTATCAAATTTTCTGTAGGTAGAGGAAGTTTATCTTCGTCTTGGTTGGAGCAACGAATTTTTGCCACTCTAAATAAATTGTGGAAAACATCCGCAGCTAGAATCAGGTAGTCAACAGTTTCAGGAGTGATAGCAATTTGTGTAAAAAATACTGTAAAGTACTGGGATAGGATCCCAAATACATTTTCACTGTACCGCCATGCTCGACAATGTCTGTAGATGAATACAAACCATACACCTTAACCTAAAAATTACATATTTTTCAGAGGAAAGTTCCAAGCTATAAACAGAACTAAGTTTTACTATGAGTGTAGGCCTATGTGCGTTTAAACACTTTTTCTAATGGAATTGAGCTGCCAATCCACTGAACAATTTTCATTGCAAAAGAAGTCTTTAAACTTGTCTCTTACACTATAAGCTAACTGAGGTTGCTTTCCTGCCAGTTGTAGCAACATCATAATTCTGACACTCGCAACTATATCTGAGGTATAGTTGCTTTCACAGAGCAAGAAATAGATTCGCGCCGTCAAATACGAGCTTTTTACAAACCAGTATCGCGTTGAATCACGGCGTGATGTAAGTAACGCCGGCTTCACCGACTTGCCGCTCTTCAACATCACGGCGTAGTTATCACGGCGTGGTTATCGCAGCGTGGTCTTACAAACCGAAGCTTTATCGTGACACGGCGACGATTTATCGTTGTCTAAAAATGAGCGAAAAGTGCCAAGCGACGATATTTCACCGGTCGAATACTTTGCGAAAAATGCCAATCGACGATATTTCGTCATTGTGGGTTTTCTCATTATAAAACACATTATATTCCTTCAATAGGCATTATATTTTTGTAATGCATACTAGATAATATATCCAATAAGTCTATAACAGAAGTCATGTGTTTAAACATTGTGAAATTATAATTTGTTATAACATTTAATTTAGAGTTTGTAGACTGCAAGAAACGACGTAATCAGGTGGCCTACTACGTAGTCGTTTACTATTCTCGCAAGTTGTTCTGATGCCATGTGCGTTAAGTTATTGTGCTTTTTAGTTCATTACTGTGTTAAATAGTTGTTTTTAGTATAACTTAGACTCGCATTAGAATGCCGAAGTATTGAAATCATGCGCTGATTTTTTGTGTGTCTGTTATCATGTTTACAAGATATAAGCACTCATAGACGTCGTAGAAAATTTCTGGTGGTACCAAAATCTTCGTAATTTTATACTCGCGTCGGGGTCACGTTTTTGGGTCAACATTTTGAAAGTATTGAGGTTTCGTTTTATATGTCTTTGGGTACGAGAAAACCGATATTGACAGTTAAAAAACCATAGCGTATCAGAATCACGTTTTTGGATCCAAATTTTGAAAATTCAGTGTGGGGTTTTGTTTTATATGGTTTCGAATACAGGAAAACCGATTTTGACAGTTAAAAAGTCGTAGCGCGTCGGGATCACGTTTTTTATCCAAATTTTGAAAATTAAGTGTATAATATCATTTTATATGATTTTGGGTAAAGGAAAACCGATTTTGACAGTTAAATTTTTGAAAATTTAGTGTGGGGTATCGTTTTACATGTTTTTGGGTAGGAGAAAACCGATTTTGACAGTTAAAAAGTCGTAACGCCTTGGAGGCACGTTTTTGGATAAAAATTTAGAAAATACAGGGTGGGGTAATGTTTTTGGGTACGGCAAACCCGATTTTGGCAGTTAAAAAACCATAGCGCGTCAAACCCACGTTTATGGATCCAAATTTTGAAAATTTAGTGTGAGGTTTCATTTTATATGTTTTTGGGTACGAGAAAACCGATATTGACAGTTAAAAACCATAGCCTATCAGAATCACGTTTTTGGATCCAAATTTGGAAAATTCAGTGTGAGGTTTCGTTTTATATGTTTTTGGGTACAGGAAAACCGATTTTGACAATTAAAAATTCGTAGCGCGTCGGGATCATGTTTTTGGATCAAAATTTTGAAAATTAAGTGTATAATATCATTTTATATGATTTTGGGTAAAGGAAAACCGATTTTGACAGTTAAATTTTTGAAAATTTAGTGTGGGGTATCGTTTTATATGTTTTTGGGTAGGAGAAAACCGATTTTGACAGTTAAAAAGTCGTAATGCCTTGGAGGCACGTTTTTGGATCAAAATTTGGAAAATACAGTGTGGGGTAATGTTTTTGGATCCAAATTTTGAAAATTCAGTGTGAGGTTTCGTTTTATATGATTTTGGGTACGAGAAAACCGATATTGACAGTTAAAAATCCGTAGCGTATCAGAATCACGTTTTTGGATCCAAATTTTGAAAATTCAGTGTGGGGTTTTGTTTTATATGTTTTTGGGTACAGGAAAACCGATTTTACAGTTAAAAAGTCGTAGCGCGTCGAAATCACGTTTTTGGATCCAAATTTTGAAAATCTAGTGTATAGTATCATTTTGTATGATTTTGGGTAACGGAAACCCAATTTTGACAGTTAAATTTTTGAAAATTTAGTGTGGGGGATCATCTTATATGTTTTTGGGTATGAGAAAACCGATTTTGACAGTTAAAAAGTCGTAGCGCGTTAGGAGCACGTTTTTGGATCAAAGTTTGGAAAATACAGTGTGGGGTTACGTTTTATATGTTTTCAAGTACGGGAAACCCGATTTTGACAGTTAAAAAGCCGTAGCGCGTTGGAATCACATTTTTGGATCCAAATTTTGAAAATTTAGTGTGTTGTATCATTTTATATGGTTTTGGTTAAGGGAAAACGATTTGACAGTTAAAAAGTTGTAGCGCGCCGGGTCACTTTTTTTGATCAAAATGTTGAAGATTCAGTATGCGGTATCGTTTTATATGTTTTTGCTTACGAGAAAACCGATATTGACAGATAAAGAGTTGTAGCGTGTTGTGGGCACGTTTTCGGATCAAAATTTAGAAAATACAGTGTGGGGTAACTTTTTAATGTTTTTGGGTACGGGAAACCCTATTTTGACAGTTAAAAAGCCATAGAGGGTCGAAATCACGTTTTTAATCAAAATTTGAAAAATTCAGTGTGGGGTTTCGTTTTATATGTTTTTGGGTACGAAAAAACCGATATTGACAGTTAAAAGCGCTTTGAGGGCATGTTTTTGGATCAAATTTTGAAAATTAAGTGTGGGGTTTCATTTTATATGTTTTTGGGTAAGGGAAAACCGATTTTGACAGTAAAATTTTTGAAAATTTATAGTGTGGTATCGTTTTATATGTATATAACAATATAAAATCTTTGTGAAAATGGATAGAGAAGACATGGTTCAAGTGAAATTGACCATGAAGTGACAGCTTGAAGATGACCTATCTGACTATAATGTTTTACTTGTTTCCGAATTATCAGATTTATTTAGTGAAGATAGTGATAATGATCCTTCTTATTATCCAGAAAATGATTCCATCATTCGTAATAGGCCTTTTACACAACGAGACCTAGACCCTGCTTAACCTCAACGCATAACCTTATATCTACTTCAATGAGGCCTAACCCCTCACCTATTAGCTCAGTCGGTATAGGTTACAACTACGAGTAATTTGCAATACGGCTGAATTTTTTTTTATAAGTAGATTAAAGTATGTAGATTAACATAAAAAAAAGTTTACCAGTCTATCGATTTCCCAAAGTCGAAAAAAAAATCGATTATCATTTTTTTTTCGATTATCCTTAATATTTCGAGCTGGAATGAAGATAGAGGAAAATAAAAAATACCACCGTGTAGGGGAGGTATTTTTCAACAAAAAAGGTCATATGTATTTATTTCGTCCGAGCAATGGTTTGTCTGGAGAAAAATCGATAATGCAGGTATGTATTTTGCAGCAGGGGAAATCACTAAAAGGGGACATCTTATTCATATATGAAGCGTTGGCTCATTCTAAATTGGCCGAATTTTAATATATCGAATTGAAACTTGACATAGGAGTTAAAATATATATTTTAAACATTTATGCTGAGTCTCAGCTTGTTATCTTGAAAATGACCCGATCTAGGAGTCGATTTCGATTATCGATTTTAGGAGTACCGGACTCACGAACTAATTTCAATCTACTCCAGTTTCGTCAATTTTTGGAATATCAACATCAAATTTGTTTTACAAGTTGAGTACACTAGTATAAATATTCTTAGTAAGTATGAACGATTTTTTTCATGTTATTTTTAAAAACGAGGCGCTTGAAAATGGTCTTCTGTTTTACCTATCTCGTTTTAACTATAACACCTTTGGATTCAACGACTCTATTTTCAACATTTTTGAACATATCGATTTAAAAATTGGTACAGAAGTTAAAAACACAATTGTTTTTTGCCATACTTATTTTAAAAACTATATTTAAAAAATTGACTAATCTGCAGCTGATTAACTCAAGCGTTTTGATGAAAATTTTAAAAAGGTCTAAAATTATACTTTTTTAAGTTACTTGTGCTTTGAAAAGTAAATAATAAAAAAGGTTTATACTCCTTGATCTTGTTTGAATCTATATATTTAACTTGTAAAAAAACTTTCAGGTTGATATTTTGAAAATTTTCTAAACTGGAGCTGTTTAAAATGAATTAGTGGGTCCGGTACTCCTAAAATCGAGAAACCCATTAATAAGTCAAGTGGCTCTAGATCGGGTAATTTTCAAGATAACAAGCTGAGACTCAGCATACATGTTTAAAATATCTATTTTAACTCCTATGTCAAGTTTCAATTCGATATATTAAAATTCGGCCAATTTAGAATGAGAAAACGCTTCATATATGAATAAGATGTCCCCTTTTAGTGATTTCCCCTGCTGCAAAATACATACCTGCATTATCGAATTTTTTCCAGACAAACCATTGCTCGGACGAAATAAATACATATGACCTTTTTTGTTGAAAAATACCTCCCCTACACGGTGGTATTTTTTATTTTCCTCTATCTTCATCCCAGCTCGAAATATTAAGGATATTTCCTGATATTAAGGACTTTGGGAAATCGATAGACTGGTAAACTTTTTTTTATGTTAATCTACATACTTTAATCTACTTATAAAAAAAAATTCAGCCGTATTGCAAATTACTGGAACTTTTGGTCTAAATTTACCTCTACCGACTGGCCTATATATATAAAAACATAAAATGTGTGTGTATATAAACTTGTATGGTGTATTTTATAGTGTATAGGTTAAATAGTGTATTTTTATAAACTAAAAACTGAGTTAAATCTATGAAATACAGATCCTATGATACGTTATAAGTTCTATGTAATGATATAATTTTGTTTTTATGCATACAAAACATTATAGGGTTTGGAAATAATAGGTTTCACAAAGAGAAATTGTTTCTAGGTTTTTGGCTAAAAATGTTAAAACTTATAAATTAAAACTAAAATATTTTAAATTTTCAAGAAACATATTTTTTACTGTAACAATTTTTTCCCCACCATATTAAATTATTAGTAGAATCATAGACAATTTTATTAGCAAAATTTTCAGACTTCATTCATAAGAATATCTTATATAGAAGAGAAGTTATGAATGTTTTACTAAAACGTTACATTTACAGTGTTTAGACCTTGGTATTTTTAGCACAACCCTAGCCAAAATACATATGGCATAATTTGTGACTATGTTAAAATTAGTGAGGCGCTCAAAGGGTTAATAACATTTAGGCTCTTTTCCTCAGACTAAAAATACAGCTTTAAATGTTCAAACATTTGGAGAATTAGCTTAACAGCAAGATCTAACTAAGTGGTTTTACTACAAAATTCAAGCATTGATATTTTCATATTGAAACAAACTTTCGTATCTACACTCTAAGCTAACCATTTAGTTTACATTTCCACTTGAAATAACATAAAATTTCTATTAATTGCCAACTTTTTTTAAGTGTCATGATTCCAAAATTTAAGAATAATCCTAATCCATCTCCAAAAATCAGGAATATTGCCTCGAAAAACCCTCTAAAAAAATGTTGGACACGAACTCAAAATCGGGTCATCTCGTCACTTACCTTTGTAGTGACTTTGATGTTTTTGGTTCACTTTAAATCCTAAAACTGCAGCACTACTTATCAAATTTGGTCCAAGATGTGTGTAATTGAATAAGCGTAAGTGAGTTTCATTTCAGAACCATTTGGCAATTCGTTTATCTGTTACGCGATTCCGACCAAACACTTTGTTAAATTTTCTTCAAATTTAGCATAAATGTTCGTTGAAATCAGAAAAAACGACTATGTATTAATTTTTGTAAAATGCAACAAAATAATATTATTACCTTGTAAATGAGTCGCAACATATATTACTCAAATTGTTCTTCGTTCAGTGTGTCAATGGTAAATGAAAGGTGAATAATATTACGTGTCATAAAGTTATTTTTGGTTCCATCGTATAAATCAGTATTCTTTTTCAATTGTTGACAATATCAATATTTGTCATAATAGTTTAGGATATAAATTTTATTTTGTGTGCCTCTACAAATAAATCTTAAAAATAAATAGTAGGCCTAAATTAATACAATAAAACTAAACGCTAAACAAATTGTAGTAAAGCATAAACAATTCTTTCAACATAAATTATAAAATTGTAACCTGTAAAAAGTTCTTAATCGAAAGAAACAAATTCTAAACTGATACTAAGAATCAAATAAAACTTAGTTAAGGGGCATTTAAAAATGTATTTTAAAAACCTTTATACAAATTAGTTATAAGTTAAAGGAGAAAAGTCATAAAAAAGCAATTAAAACCTTTGTTTTTGAAGCAGGTGTATTACCAATTTTATATCGATTGTTCAGCATTTTGTCCATCAAGAATCTTTTTATTCTCAGTCTCGGCCAAATGCGTTGTTCGATATTTTCAAATTTTATATGAATATTCTTTTAAGGCATTTAAAATGACATATACTATAATTTTTAATTCTTGAGTCCTTTTTCATTCAGATGCAAAGATGGTTAAGGGAAAACCAAATATAGCTAGATCGAATCTTAACTAATACTGCCATTTTTTGACATTAAGATTTGCAATTATATTACTTATGTCGTCGATATTACAACAAGAGGACAAGGTGAAATGAGGAGAAAGAGGTTATGAAAAAACACATTTGTATTCAGCAAATTTGCGTTGTGATGGGAATAAACGGATGCAAAATAATTAGTGAATTGATTTAACAGATCATGTACATTATGGGATTGAAATGAGGAAATTATGCCTTTATCCTATCCCAGTTTGATATCTCACTAACATTAAATTAATATTGCGCCATATGTTTCTGGAATAAAGAACAGATTTTAGATTTTTTCACAAAGTCGACAGTTCACAGAACTACCAGTAATTCTAGTTTTAAAGTTAGGTTAAATAATCCCCCTATGTTTTGTTTTAGCTAGGGTAATCTACTTTATAATAAAGTTATCTATTTTAACTATGAGATTACAGTATTTTGATTTGAAAACATTTGTGTTGTACCTTGTGTCAAAGTATACATGTATAAAAAGTAGTAATTCATTTGTTGCTAATGTTACAGCAACTTGAGCAGCTGAAATGTGAAAATCAGAAACTAAAGGACGAGAATGGAGCTTTAATCAGGGTTATAAGCAAACTGTCCAAGTGATATCGTGTGGCACAATGTGGCAGATAAAATAAGGGATTCTATTTATTTATTATCATATATTAAGTTTAAAAAAAACCTATGTATAAATGTATAACTACAAAACTGTTCTTGTTCTATTAGCCATAAAATACTATGCATTAATTTGTCCTCTCTGTTAGGTTTAGCTGGTAAACATTTCGATTTTAGGCACTTCGAAACGACCATTGGCATTTTACAAGCTGTTACCAAACATGTTTCCGATACTGCTCTATTATTTGTATATATATTTCTTATTGTGTGTTTGCTGTTTTTAAAATTTGAAAATTTCAGAAAAATTTATGAAGGCCAGTTGAGTGAGATTATTGTAAAATGTATACCATCGTGTCTTACTCGTTGTAACACCAATCTGTATGCAGCCAATTGTACTTTTGTTTTTATTTAACAAAGAGGGCAATTACTATATATTTTCATTTATTAATTAATTGTAAAAGCAAAATCTTAAATATTGTTTTTAAATACATGTTCGTAAATTTTTTATATCATATTATCCTAGTATATTTTTAATTTCATTAAGTTATATTATATATAAACAACATTGTTATTCAAATCTATAAGTCAAGTTTTCACTATATTTTTACAGTAAATTTACCATACAACTATGTTTAAAATTACGTAGCTATTATTTATGATTTTATTTAATAATATATTGATAACTTTCCAAGAGTTGCTATAATACATTGTTGAATATGTTTCAATTTAAGGGAAAATATTTAATGTTTCTGGATAGCACATTGTTATGGATAAAGTTGTGACATTTGATATACCACAACAATTTTTTTTTTTTTTTTTTTTTTGTGGCTTAAGAGCCTAAACAAATATTTATTATGATTTTAAATAAACTGCAAACAAAAGATGTAAATTAGGAAATTCTTTTGATAATGATTGACTCTAAACAATAAATTTAATTGTAAAAAATCATAATTAGATATAGAAATCTGTATTTTACTTTTCCTTCTAACAATAATAACAGTTTTCAATTGCATGAATCATTAACTCAAGAACTGGCAGACAAATACGTATCACAGCATAATGAAGCTTGAAAAAATGTGCTGATTTAAATTTATAACGGTGGTAATTTTGTACAATCAGATGTTTTTTTTTTTTATTATATGGGTTGCAAGGTCTTAAAAGAACCCTGCCGGCGTCGACCAAATTGATCTTTTGCCCCCTTAATTTTTCTAATTACTCCCACCCATTAATCCCTGTCTTCCTCATAAAGGGACAGATGCTACCTATTGGGTTTCCTAGGATGGTTTCCCTTTCCTGCCCTGGGGGCCCTAGGGTGAAAGTTCTGGCTGTACCTAGAGCCTCACATTCCAGAAGGATGTGTTCCGCCGATTCTTCAGCCAATCCGCATTTCCTACCCAGCTCACAGAAACCTCATTCCCTTGGCTAAGCTTCATTAATGCCGAGAGGCAGTGCCAAACCACTTTAGATTTTACTCTATATGAATTTAGCGCTTTAATCGCTGCTTGGCTATCAGAGAAAATCAGGATGTTCTTACCTTTGTATCCCATTCTAAGATTCTCTTCTATGCACTCCGAGATCGCACAAACTTCTGCCTGAAAAACAGTAGCATGTTTGCCTAGATACAGAACGGTGGAGCCCTCAGGTTTAACCCCATTGACTCCACCCCCTGTTCCCGCCTCCGTCTTCGAGCCATCTGTAAACCAGACTATATCCTGCTCGTCGTATAAACTCCTTCCAGACTCCCATTCTTCCCTAGAGAAGATTTTTGTCTTGAAGTGTTTCTCAATAGAGAGTTTTGGAATCATGTGGTCTGACGGCATGTTCAAAACTTCCTTAGAGATCACCTGATTTATTTTGCAATGGCCTACTGCAGGCCATCTTGTTCTCCAGCAGCCACCTGCTGCAGTTTGTACGCCCCTATCCTGGCCTGTCCCTGTATAAACACTCGAAAAGGAGGGAGATCCAGGAGGGCATTCAAAGCATCGGTCGGAGTCGACCCCATAGCACCCGTGACAGTCAGACAAGCCATCCTTTGAACACTATCTAGCCTCCCACCGACAACACTCTGAACTGTTTTAGGCCACCATACTACCGCCGCATAGGCGACTAGTGGTCTAATAATCATGGTGTAAGTCCACATAACCATCTTTGGTTTTAGCCCCCTACAGCCCTCTTACATGCAAACATAAGATTCTTGGCCCTAGTTATCAACCTCTCCATCTGCGGATTCCAGGTAAGTCTTCTATCCAGCAAGATACCCAAGTACTTTACCTGATCCCCAAATGCTACCTCCTGCCCAAAGAGCTTAGGCAGCTGATTAACCTCCAATTTCCTATTTCTTGTAAAGTGAATAAGAGAGATTTTTTCAGGATTTACAGCCAGCTGTTCCTACTGACATCATCTTTCAACCAGAGTAAAGGCAGTATGCATGAGTTCACTGACAATCTTCAGATCTCTGCCTCTTACCACAATGACAACGTCATCGGCATAACCCTGGGTGTAAAATCCTTGTGCATTCAGCCTCCACAGAAGCTTGTCCATTACAAGGTTCCATAGCAGGGGAGAAAGAACACCACCCTGAGAACATCCTCGCCTAGCCCTGACCATGATAAATTCATCATACAGGGATGCCTGAATTTTTCTGCTGCTTAACATGGCATCAACCCATCCTACAACAGTTTTGTTCACCCCACACCCCTCTAACGACCTTAACATCGACTGGTGTGAAGTGTTACTGAAGGCACTCTCTATATCCAGAAATGCTGCCAGTGCTACTTTTTTACTTTCCATGCTTTCCTCCAGCCTGCTCACAAGTTGATGTAGAGCTGCATCTGTGGATCTGCCTGGCCTATAAGCAAACTGATTTTCGTGCAAGGCTAAATTCCTTTGCACTGTCTCCCGAATATCTCTATCCAGTATTCTCTCCATTGTCTTGAGTAGAAATGAGTTTAAGCAGATGGGTCTGTATGCCTTGGCCTGAGCCTAACCCGTTCTTCCAGGCTTTGGTACAAACACCACCCTAGCCACCACCCATTGCCTTGGAACATGGCCCAAGGCAAGACTCGCCCAAAACACCTCCGTAAGCACCGGCCTGGGCTCTTCCAATCCCTCCTTGAGGAACAGGGGAAGAATCCCATCCGGCCCCGGAGCCTTGTGCGACTCGAACGACTTAATGGCCCATTCCACACTTCCATCTGAAATGATTCTCCTTGCACAGTTCCAATCCGCTCTACGCGGCACTGCACTGGTGCATAGAGACAAACCCTCTTCATCTCTCTCAGAGTCCGGAAAGTGGCATGCCATGAGGGCTTCCAGCGTTTCCAACCCTGACCAAGTGTAAGAGCCATCTGGTTTTTCCAGAGATCCTACCATATTAGTTCGATCAGCCTTGAGGACCTTCTGAAGTCTGGCAGCTTCAGAGCATGTTTCAACTCTTCCACAGTACTGCCTCCAAGAGTCCCTCTTTGCTTTCCGGATTGCCAAGTTATACTACGTGAGTATCTTGTGGTATGGTTCCCAGCACCCGAGACGAGCAGAGGTCTTGAACCTTTTTCTTAACTCCCTCTTCATCCTAGCAAGGTCTCCATTCCACCACCTTACCTTACCATATTCTTTTCTTTCAATGAGGGGACAGTTGGCCTGATATGCACTCTGCACAGCAGCTTGCAGCTGCTCCGCTGCCTCTTCCAACATACTTACCTCCCTCACCTCAGTATTAAACTCCTGCACAGCCTGCCCCAAATCCTCCCTGAATTTATTCCAGTTAGTTTTTTTTGGGATTTCTGTATCTTGAGTTTACAAATTGTTTACTCATCAATTCAAATTGGATATGCTGGTGGTCTGCCAAAGATGGCTCCTCCGAAACTCTCCAACCCTTAATGAGTTTAGCCGTATGTTGAGTACATAAAGTAATATCTAGAACCTCTCTCCTCACTCTAGTGATGAAAGTAGGTTTGTTACCTACATTTACTATGTCTAGATCTAACCTAGAAATATAGTCAAAGTCATACCTCTAGCATTGCAGTTTGTACTGCCCCATGCAGTTTGTACTGCTCCATGCAGAGTGATGAGCATCAGATACAATTTATTTTAATGTATGAGCGTTTTTATTAATATTTATAAAAATATATTGTAATTTTACAATCTTACACCTTCTGACTAACAATAGCTTCCAAAATCTGAAATTTGATGAAATATTTTAATTATTGTGATTGGTTTCTAATTTACGTGCTCAACCCTACAATCATTATTTGTCACCATTCAGTGAAAATGTGGAATTCATGAATAAAGTATAAATTTTTATGAACGGAAATCTAACTTAAAGTCTCTGTAAACATATTATTTTGGTTTTGTATCTTAAATTCTTAATTACATAAGTACCTATCACCATGTTTTTCTTCATAAATTGTTATATAATTATTACCAATTGACTTTATTCAATTTTAACTCTTCAACATAATCTATGTGACTCCAGGTATACTCAGTCCCTCTTTATCTAAAAAAATATTGCCTTCTGATACTGATTATTGTGTAATTAATTAAATTAAGAATCTGTGAAATATTTTTGTGTATGTGTATATATATATATATATATAGAGAGAGAGAGAGAGAGAGAGATTTGTTTCATCCTAACTCTAACTAGCAATTGTTTTACATAACATATATTTTTTGTTTCATAAGTTTATTTGTATTTAAAAACAAAGAATTTTATTTAAACATTTCTACTCTTTTGTTTTTCTTTCTTTTCCTAGTAGAGTTTATGTTTCTATATTCTTTTCACATTTAGTTGGAAATAATGACTTTATAAAATCAGGATCATTCTTGCTACTATGCCTTCCTACTACTTATAACAAATTTTCTGAAACACCTGGACGTATTAGTCCTACGATTACACTATTATGGCTCAGTTGTTGCCAGGTTTTGGGGTTTGAATCCAGTTATTGATATTAGATTTGTATTGTACTGTTCCACTCCATGTCTTTATTAGCATAATGTAATGATATTAAGAAAATTAACTTATCATGCAAACAATAGTGTTTATTTCAGTATGATGTGTTATGCCATTTCCAGTTATTCCTGCTTGCATAAAAGAAAACCAAAATTATGAGAAAAAAATTTGTTGCAAAATCTAAATTGCATTTTTAATTAATTAGTACAAGTTTTTTTTCTTGCGATTGTTTTTGTATTGGGGCACTTGATATATCACCTTCAGAGATATAAGACGTCATTAACTAGGAAGCTACTCATTTGTTATTTGAAACAACTAACTGGTTGAGGATGGATATTTCAACTCCAAATAGTAATCAAACAAACTACCTGAACTAGTGGTTAAGACAAGCACCGGCCTGGCTGCAGACAAGATAAAAGAACTCGTCTAAAATGCATTCTTCGTGCATGAAGCCAGTTTTTTTATTTCAGAATAGATTTTTTCTTTAATTCACAAATTACAGATTGAATAATTATTTATAAGATCTGAGCACAATCACCGTTTAAATAATAACTCGGTTCATAATAAAAAATGAATGAATTTATTAAGTGTAATGTCTTGTTTGAACAACTATACAAGACAACATATTAAGTGTGACCACGGTCGGCACTTGGTGAAATTCCATAATTCTCTTATACAAGAGAACATTGTACATCTATCATTGAACTAATCTCCTCAACCGGAAAACAGATATGTAAATGTGAAATCTGTTGGCCTTGCACTGAAAATTTTAGTGCCTCAATCTGTAGTATAGCATCAGATTTCTGTGAAATATGAAAGTTTAGATCTAGTAAACTCTAATCATCTGCTTTTAAATACAATTAAATAAATACAATTAGCATATTATGTCTAAAGTGAATAGTGTTATAAAGATTTTATGTTCAGTCATTCATACAAAAACCTATACATGTGAATAATAAATTAGTTGCACAATTTTCAGTACAACGAGTACTTGATCAAGTAGTATAGGTATACATTAAAATATATATATGTATGATAAGTTGCTTAAAATATTTCTTCTTAATTAGGTATTGCTTATAGTACCCTCCTGAGTAATAAAAAAGCAAGACTAATGTTAATTGTCAATTTTATTAATTCCTGGAATAACTATATTTAATCCAGAGACCAAGAAGTTATTTACAACTTCATCTAAAATTATGAGTGTATACAGTAGCAATATTTTCATAAAATTGTTTTCTGTTGGTTAACTGCTTTGTTTCTACTTTTCTATCTTTTTATACTTGTACAAAATATAATTATGACTACGATTTTATCACTTTTTGTAATTAAAATTACATCATTTTTATATTAAATATTTACTTTCAGGTCCAAAGTTATAAGTTTTATTTTCTAGTCCTTAGGTTTTTACCTCTATTTTTATTGTAAATTAAATAGTATTATAATAATTGATTTACTATAATATGGAAATATGTTTATATATTAATATATAAAACAAACAGTAAATACAATTCATGTGTTAGTGCAATAATCCATGTATTGATTTTGTTACTAAATATTTCTCTTTTGAAAAAGCACTTGTTAAAATATTCACACTATGTTACTGAATTATTTTAAAATATTGTGTCAATGACAAACAATAAATTGTTGGTATTTATTATGAATATACACATTTTTCTACAATTGTTTTAACTCTTGTTATTATCTCTCATTATTTATCAAATGATGTGCCTTTTGCTTTTTAAATTTTGTATTAGTTGAACATCATTTTGTTTATATGTATAGGGTAGCATCATTTTTAAATAAATTAAACCATTTTGATTATGTTTTGTCAAAATTTATTTTATCCCCATTCAGTGAAATTTAAATATTTTAGTATTTAGGAAATTAGACTTTTATCAAAGTAAATATTTACAATATAACTTGTATTTGATGAAACAATAAAACAAACAATACCAACAGATTATCTGAACATAAAATAATATATAAACAGCCACTCTTTCGACGACTGCACTTTAAAATAAAAAACTTTAAATATTATTTCTAGGGGTGTGCAAGATCTCAAAACTCTCAAACAGTAACAAGAAATAACTCGATATCGTCTCGATCTTGTTGTCAAGAATAAAATTCATATCTGCGTTATACTTTTCTCAATTCAGTCATAAATTTCTTGATACGGTTTTTAGAATGAAAAGAAGATAAACTGAATGTTTATCCAAAAAACTCAACAGGGAAGTGATTAGCACATCGCTATATCTTCTTTAAATTAATTACCTTGGTGCTGAAGAGAAATAATTTGGCATAATAGTAGAGATTAAGTTTTATATAACCTTGGGTTTTAGTAAAATAAATAATTCTTATTAATTACTTGACCCTTTCCCTGTTAATCTGTAGTAACTCGTAGTGATTTATTTTTTACTTTCCCTGTATTCCCGTACTAATCCCTACCTGAACTTTAAATGCATATAACTTCACCATCTGTTGGAATATTTTAAAACTAACTTCAGAAACTTGTTCAGTGAACATTTTACAGTACAGTTGCATTTCATTTTAAATTTATTCCAGCTGTTAACGGATTTAGATCTGTGTTTATACTCATCTGTAGCACAACTTTTGTAAACGAAGAGTCACGTAAAACATGGCTAGACTGAATTTTTCAGTGCTGCATAGGTAAGTAAATATACAAATTTTGTATATACCAATATAATATTAAGATATGGTAAAAATTTCATGTATATTGAATAAGTAGTTAATTAGTTATCGAAGTTTGAATATAAGTGACAAATTTGGCCATTTAAGAGGTCTGGTATGAGGCACTTGGTGCCAATTATGAATCTATGGTGATGGACTCTGCTGGTTCGAATCTCGGCAAGACCAAAACTTTTTCAAACTGACGGTAATAGAGCGTTTCATAATATGCATGGGAAAATGCGAGACGGTAAAATCGACATAGAGCGTTTCATAAAATGCATGAGAAAATGTGGGACGGTAAAATCTGATTCACAGCCTGCAAACATTGCGCCGAGGTGCGCCTACAGAAATTTATACTTCAAAACATAACATAATTATGTGTACAGAAGGTTCCAACGGGGTTGGCGTGCGGAGCACGCAGGGGTGTCCCCTAGTCATTAATATAATTGAGAAATTGTACATAATCATTAAGCCAATAGTAGCAAATATTATTTTACATTATTTCTAGAATTAATTCCCACTTTTAAGTGAGAAATCTAGAAAGATAATTATAACTAAGCTTACAAAAAACCATAGGCCTATAAATGTTTTTCATAGACAACGGAAATTAGTGCTGCATCAAATTTTTTTAGGGATGGAACAAAGTTCAAAGAATTTTCTACAAAAGTGGAAGCTATTACTTGGATTTGTTTGTTTGAACTGCTCCATTTTGTAAAAACAACTCGGTTATGCAGCAAGAAGTTCACTGTCAATAGTGTTATCATCACACACACGTTGTACACTGTTCACCTCCACTGCATTTCCACTTAGAACTTTACTCAAAGGGTTGAAGACATCCAACTTATTTTCTTGAAGCCTGGCCTCTAACTCTTGTAGCAGGATGTCAATGAGTGGAAAAGTACTGTAACTTTGTAGTACTGCTGTACAGTTTCAAATGGATCTTTACTTCCCCCGTCAATTTTTGCCGAAATTTTACCTTTTCTTGCTATCTCTGCTGCACGAAATCCACATTTCTCAGCGACTTCTGCTCAGTGGTTAAATAACTGAACAAAAAATGTGCCAGTTCTGAAAGTGGCAAATACAGGCTCTGACATTTTTGGAGTGGCAACTGCCACCCTCGGATTACGCTTATGTTAAACTGTGCACGTCTGTGCTCAGAACAAACATGTTGGTTCTGGTTAGCGTTTACTACTTGGTGTCTACGTTTGTCTTTTAGTTAACATTTGCCATGAAAAGTGATGCACATAAAGGTCACAAAGACAGTGTGCAGAGTTGATCGGCATGTGTCACAGAAAACCACGCCTCTGGCAAGTTAAAAGAGTGGACTACTATAATAAAACAAAAATTATAATGTAATTGTAAAATATTATTCCTGTTGTCATAGATCTCAGGATTGCTATTAATCTTTCACGGGTTGTTGTAACATTTCTCGTAACCATTGCTTTCTGTTGTACCAAAGAAGTAACAAGCAATAGTGATTTTAAAAAATATGCTCCCTGATTCTTTTGCAAGTAATTAGGCCAATCTCATACTTTTTCTTTAGTAATTATTTACATCACATGCTCCAATTCTTTTTATATTTTTTATTTTCATAATTGTTGGTTTCCAAGTCACTTTGAATAATATAGAAGATAATATATTAATAAATATTACCTTGTTAAATTTGTCCGTCTTGTGACTTCTGAAGAATGATTAAGTAATCTTAATACGACGCGTTTCGGGAACGCATTCCCATTGTCAAGCACACATAAAACACTAAAAACACACTTTATAAAAAACATAAACACGTTTTATAAAAGTGTTGTGTGTTTGTGTTTTTAGTGTTTTATGTGTGCTTGACAATGGGAATGCGTTCCCGAAATGCGTATTAAGATTACTTAATCATTCTTCAGAAGTCACAAGACGGACAAATTTAACAAGGTAATATTTATTAATATATTATCTTCTATATTCTTTTTATATTCAAAACAAAAGCACCTTATAACAGCATTCAAATACTTGTTTGTACAATAATGCTTTGCAGCCTAGATATTAAGTTATAAAATAAATTAAACGGCATTACTATTTGTTGAAACACATACTATACAGTATAATAAATTAAAAACTGTAGGAACATACGTATATATTAACTAATTTAATTCAGTATGCAACATCTACACTACGGTATCTGAACTTACTGTTTATTTTTTTGACCACATGAAATCCAAAATTTAATTGTAGTATAGTTCAGTTTTATCCTTTGTCCACGATATAATAAAAAATTTTAATAGTTATCATTATATTATTTTTACAGATTCTGTACAACCAATATTTTTGATAGTTTTTTTTTTTTTAGAGAAGACAACAATTTTGCGATATATACAGTAGTTATAATAAAATATACTGTACATTATTAATGGGTTTGTACAGGATGTTTATGTTCCTAATACCTTATGGAACTAATACTGGTTGGTCCTTGATATAGACAATTGTCTAAATGGACAATGGATGTTGCAATGTTATTTTAGTAAATGTTTGTGCTTATATACTGTTTGTAATATATATATTAGATTGTAAGTAGATTAGGTAAGTTTGTATTACATATGTGTACATAATTGTTTTTTACTTTAATTAAAATAGTTTTAATAACAAATATATTTAAAGTTTAATATTGCTATTTTAGCCTTTTTTATTATTTTACTTAGTATGTTTTTCCAAAACAAAAAACAAACACCTTGAATAAGTGTACACATAAATTTTAAATCGAATGCCAGTTTTGGTTCGGAGGCTAACCTCACCCTATTGAATTAAATAAATAGGGCTTTTCATTATCCACCACCTATGGACCCGCCGTGTTCCAGACTGGCTTAAACCGGCAGCTGTCACATTTCCATGTGCAAAAGAAAAGGATTAAAAAAATATATGTTACATGACAGCATCACGGTTCTCCCACCTACCTAAAACATATTATGTACAAGTATTTTGTATTTATGTTACACTATGAAGAGATTTTAAATATAGGCCTAATAGCACCATTCGCAATATTTATTTTCAGCTTTATATTGGTATTTTATTTATATTAATATTTACAACTTTTGTCCTTCAATCCCCGTTCGTAGGCTGAAGGTTGTTGCCAATCCAAACTTGTGTAACACTAACAGCCATGTCACAGAGAAAATAGTGTGACTGAAGTAAGTGATAGTAAAGTTGATAAGTTTAGTAAGCCTATTGTAACAGTGTGTGAGGGTGAAATAGTAAATGTAGACAATGTAGTTGTGGAAGAATTATGCGACGATTATGTTTTAAATGATATTGTAGAGAGTAGGCCTAATGTTGTAGAATTTCAAATTGGAAAAGTAAATAGAGATGATAATTTTGTAAGTAATTAATGATTTAAATGAAGATTTGAGCTTGGATTTAAAGAAAATAAATTTAAGAGAAAATAGGCTTATCAAAACATTGAGGTATCGATTTGGGAAAATAAATTTTAAGCAAAGTTATAATTTTGTAACGAACTATTTTCAAAATATAAAGACAGTTTCTAGAGTGAAGAGCAAAAAACAAAAAATGAAGTGCAGGTGCAAAATTTATAGACTAAAAAATAGTGTAAAAGAAAAAGTAGTAAAATTAATAAGACATAGGCTAGGCCTACTTGTAATCAAGAGGCCTACAAGAAAAAGAAAAAAGTTACCTACCTGATTGGTGTTCGATCCTGCTGTAAATAGTTTTTTGTTTTTTGTTCCTTTAGTTTAATAATTTATGAAAAATATAAACTTGAAATGTAAATTAACTTGCAGTGCGAATGAGGCGAGAATGAAAATTTCGACGGGGAGTGGCAAACTAAAGATTTTAGATTTGTTTTCACTATTTTTCGATTCGTTTTAATAAAATGTTGTAGGGGGTTATACATGGAGTACATACAATGTATAGCAATGCTGTAACCTTCAACGACATGTTTGGGAGTTTGATGGGGGTCAATTAAGGAGTGGATGATGGGAGGTGTGTATGATGGAAATGTAATGAAACAAAGTAAATATTTTTCAAATTTCAATTTTATATTTATAATTGATGTTTCTCCATAGTTATAAGGATGGTGTTTGCTGACGCACACCATCACAAACTTGTTTATATGTACATATATATATACGCCGCTGAATATTTTATTTTTTCTTCTTTCCATTTTTGTCAGGTAGTTGCACTCTCATGGAATTATCCATATACGTTGTCTGAGAGGGGGTTATTGCCATTTTTAAAGGTCTTATTCACAATTTGATATGTAGGTGATGTGTTAAATTGGTATGAATGTATGTAAATGTAAATTTAAATATTGTAAAGAATTTGATTTGTGATGTGAATGATTAATTAAAATGTGTTAACTGAGAGTGATTGAGTGTAGAGTTGCCACAGGTTAAAAGATGAAAATAAGTGAATTTTATTTGTTGCCAAAGTAATTGATAATGTGTAGAATTTGATTAATGAGTGAACTTTGATTTGCAATTGATGTATAATGTTAATTTGCAGGATATATTGAGCCTGAAGGCATGTTGAGAGATGAACAATAAGAACTCTAATACTTGAATGATTACAATGATGTACAATTTGATTGATAATTCTGATAATGAATAATGATGTGTAACTTGATTTTTTCAGTAATGTTGATTGTAATACTTAATTGTGAAACTTAATTTTGATGTGTAACTAATTTTTTAATGTTGTTTAATTGTGATATCTGATTTCAATATTTGATTGTTTTGAGTTGATTTTTTGAGTTTTTTGATTTTTTGAATTTATAATTTTTGAGTTTTTGGATTTTTGAATTTTTGTGGCAACTAATAATTAAGTAAAGATAAACATTGATAAATGAAGTATTTTGAAATAAGAGCAATAATTAGAATTTTAAATATAATTTGTAATTTCTGAAATTTTTTAAGTGATGTAAAGACCAAATTTCTTTGAAATTTAAAAAAAAAAAAAAAAAAATTTTTTTCTCTGTTACATGGACTGTGGTGTTTTTGGTGTTCATGAAAGCAAATTCCTTGAATTTCTTTCATGAACAGGGGGTATCTGTAACACTAACAGCCATGTCACAGAGAAAATATACAATAAGAAATAAGTCAGCTGTTTCCTATAGTGTCTAAAAGCACAGAGGTTTGGTCTAAATAAATAAATGACGCAATACTTAAATAATATTAACCATTTATAATTTTTATATATACATTTCTTAATGACGCAAAATAATTACAATAGAATCATTTTTTTTAATAAATAAATAATAAAAAATAAAAGCAGACAGTAAAAGTAGGTAATATAAAAGCAGACTTAAAGAACATATTAATATATGAACGTGTGTAAAATGTGAAAATTATATAAGAGATTTTGTTTCAATGAGTAGTGCGTTAGAAGTGAACAATATAAAGCAGCAGTTAAAATTATAAACAGTTCAATAAATAAAAGATAATAACAAGACATAGCACAATTCGACATGTATCGAGATCTCAGTATAATAAGAAACTCCATATACAATGATCATGGAAGCAATTAAAAGAGAGAGAGGGCAACAAGTTGCTTACGTGACAAAACGCAGGTATCAAGCAATAGGGAACGAGACAGAACGTTCTGGAAGCAAGCGGACTTCTAGCAAGATGGCGTAGCTGTTCATGTGCGTTGCATAAAGCCGGCGAGGAATATTACACGAAAAATGTAGTTTTTGTTATAAAATGGTGACAAGTTTAGTCCCAAACTAAAGTAGATATACTTTTGAGTTGGTGTTATCATAAAAAATGGAATTGATCATGTAAATTGAGTGTTTTTCGACATATAACTTTCCATGTGCTTTGGCGGGATTAGCGAGAGATAGGCTTCAGAACATATCGAGTGAATTGTGTTAGCGACGAAAAATCCTAGGTAAAAAACAGTGCGACGAATATAATGCAGTGAGTAATAATGGCCATAGGACATATTTTTTAGTCTGCAGGTATTAAATTTTGATTATTTTAAAAGGTAACTTCTCTTAATTTCTGTTGCGTCAATTTTTTTACTTTTTGAGAGATAGGGTTGATAAAACTTCATGTAATTGTAAATAGTTCTTTGATTTGTTTGTATATTTGTACCATTATGTTGATATCTTTTTATTGCTGTAAATATTCATTTCTAATTATGTTTGAGTAAACAATAGTTGTCTTGCTACAATGTCTTGAATTTCTTTATACAGCCACGAATGTCCATTTAGCTTGTACTTTGATAGCCAGGTTTCCACCCCTGAGGAAATCAAATTAATTAATAAATATTTTTCAGTAATTAACAATTATGAGTAGTTATATGCAAACAGAGCATAAGTGAGGTTATATGTGGATTATCGCAAATATTATGATTATTATTTTTTATTAGTATTGTGGGAGTTAAGTGAAGGTGATTTTTAAGGTTTTGAAAGTAAGGTGAGTTGAAGTAAGGTGAAGCACATGATATTGTTCTACGTTGAAGTTGGGAGAGAGATGTTATGGAGAGTTTAGGTAAATGGTGATTTTATTGTTGAAGTAAGGCAATAGGCCTAGGAGGTATATAAATGATTAAGGTATTACATGAGCGACGACTTTTGGTTTTAAGGTGAATAAGTGAAGGAGATGAAGGAGAGATATTGATAATTATTAGATAATCCACATATAGCGTTTTTATTTTTGATTTAAAACATATTTTTTTTATTTTCTTGAATTTTTTACCGAACCTCATTTTTTTAACTCATTATAACTTAATATATTTATATTTTTTTGCAACGCCTATCGTTGCAAAATGGCTTTCCCAACGTGGGGCTGAAAAGCAAAAGAAGCTACATTTTTATTTTTTGCAACGCCTATCGTTGCACTTGAACTTGTAGATAAACTCTCAATAATAGATGTTGGTGAGCTGCTTCTGACATTGAAGGTAATTTCACTACCTTACATGCATTATGAAAAAAATCATTTTTCGAGAGCTTCCTATCAATTTTGTTCCTGGTTTCGAGGACTGTACCTAAAATACCTTTGCACATAATTATAGTAAATTTAAATGTATTTCGAATGATATAGCTCAGAAATTGTACTCGGGCTAATCAGTGGGAGAAATTGCGCAATTACCTTACATTGATAATGAAAAAATCATTTATAGGGAGCTTCCTTTCAATTTTGTTCCTTGTTTCGGGGACTGTACCTAAATACCTTTGCACAGGATTGTAGTAAATTTAATAACCTTTCTAATGATGTAGCTCACCAATTGCACTCGGGCTTATGAGTTGGCGAAATTGCGCAAAAACCTTAAACGGATAATGAAAGATCATTTATCCGGAGCTTCCTATCAAATTTGTTCCTTGTTCTGGGGACTGTATCTTTACACAAGATTGTAGTAAATTTAATTAAATTTCTAATGATATTACTCACAAATTGTCTTGCGCAAAAACCTGACATGGATAATGAAAAAATCATTTATTGGGAGCTTACCCCAATAAGCCTGTGTGCAGTTTTTGAGCTATATCTTTCGAAAGGTAATTAAATTTACTACAATCCTGTGCAAAGGTAATTCAGGTACAGTCCCCGGAACAAAATTGATAGGAAACTCCCGATAAATGATTTTTTCATTATCAATGTCAGGTTTTTGCACAATTTCTCCCACTTAAAAGCCTGTGTGCAATTTTTGAGCTATATCGTTTGAAAAGTAATTAAATTTACTATAATCTTGTGCAAAGGTAATTCAGCTACAGTCCCCGGAACAAGGAACAAAATTGATAGGAAACTCCTGATAAATGATTTTTTCATTATCCGTGTAAGGTTTTTGCGCAATTTCTC
>JAGFPH010000108.1:457872-477965 GCA_018207615.1 Philaenus spumarius | reverse complement strand
CCACAATTATTGAAAACACAGTTGCATCCCGCATTTATTTAAGGCTCCGTCGCATCTCCGCAATTATTTAAGATCTTATTATAACACTAATACATTGAATAAAACAATACTTTTTAATAACTCGAAAATAAAGTTAACTATATGAAGCTAAAATGTTTTCACTTCTGACGGCAGACCCACGACTGCCTATTTAAAAAAACCTATTTTTTATTTAGGTTAAAACCCTATTGATATATTAATATTTCTTGAGATCTACCTGGTCGATTTAAAGTGTTTTGCTTTAAATGAAAGAAAATGTTATCATAAATAATATTAAAAAATTATTAAATGTAATTTTTATTTGATCAGCACATTTATAATGGCATTTTTTGAGTTTTGATTGTTTTAGTTTACAACCCTTTTGATTTTCTATCTATTTCTGGAGATCTAACTGGCCAATTTTAGTGGTACTTATTCAAAATAAAGGGGAATATTGTTTTTATTATCAAAATGTTATGAAAAGTAATTTGTATTTCATCGGTATACTTTTAAATTTACTTTTTGAGGTTTTTTGGTTCTACATAAAACACTTAGGCTGGTTTTATGCAAGGCGTTTCGCGCCCGGCGACAGTCGCCCGGCGTTCCTAGTTCTATTGAATCAAATGGGAGTATTTATGCACAACGCCCAACATTTTTGTCGCCGGAAAGTCGCCGGGCGTTCCCATATACCGGCGACAGATATTTAAAACGCTGCTTCCGAGATTGTCGCTCGTAGGCTCTAAATACATTGAGTCAAATGGTGACATTTATGCAGGGCGTTCGGCGTCTGGCGACAAAGCAGTGGACAGGTCTTTACTCTTCTTGGAATTTAAGGGGTGGGCCAGGGGTAGGGAAGGTTCTATTATTTTACCTGAAACCTGACAATGAGTTAACCTGATAATTATTGTTATATTATTATTTAAATAATTAATCAAATAAAATTATTCTGATAAGGTGAAATGAGTTCTTAAATGGAATATCTTATTAATTGAAAAGTAATATCAAATCACATCTGTCAGAATCAATGTTTACAAATTATATAGCAACAAACATTGTACAGTTCATAAATATATTTTCATAAGTTATATATATATATATATTATGTTATTTGATACATGCTGCCTGATACGTGACCTTCAGAATGTACCACTAGTATAATTAAATAATGAAAACCTTTGAAAAAGCTGTATTTATTTATGCTTTTGTTTATAAAGTTGATTTTCTCTTTAGCTAAACACATCTTCAACAGTTAACATAAAAATCTTTGATTTTACACTTCCACTAGAATAATATTACAATCATAATGATATGTTCATAGCTTCATCGTCAAGTTGAAAACAATTTGAAAATACAAACATAGAACGCAAAACATTTAACTGGCAATAATTTAAAATAATATTTTTTCTGGTCTCAATAGTAGATATTTAAATGTGCACCTTATAAATATTATATACACATCCATTAATTATCGTTGAAATGTCTTACCTTAGTGCCAATGCTATCATTTCCTCAGGATAAATGCTAAGCCAGTCAGCAAACTAGGGTCACTTTTCACAACGGTTCTTACTTTGCTTGAAAGTTCGTTGAAAGACGTTTCAGACATACGAAAATAGTTAAAAAAACTTGTCGTTGTCTTCTTTTAACTCATCAAATAATGTATGAAAAACTCCTCTCTGTAATCCTACTCTATTTATTGGATGTACAGACCATCGCCTTCCTTTACGCGGTTTCTTATACAGTAAATTATGAATCAAGTATATCACGATAGGGTCCATATTTAGGTTTGTTAACCAGCAGTGAGCACTACTTGAAGTTGAACTGAAATGAATCAGCTCCCCCACCAATCATATTTAGCTTCCCCACCAAACGCCAAACGCGTGAATAAATTGTGACCGAAAAGTCATAAGGGCGTTCTTCGAGCGACTAACGTTTTTCGAGCGACTCGCGTCGGTCAAAATTGTGAAAACGCCGGACGCTCCAAGTTCCAAGTTTCCGGAACGCTGGACGCGAAACGCCTTGCATAAAACCAGCCTTATGCTAGGCTACATATTTATGAAGATCTACCGTGCCCATTTTAGTTATGTTTATTATTTGAAATAAAAAGAGAATATTGTTATTATTAATAAAAAGTTATGAAAAGTAATTTATTTTTCATCCTAATACTTATAAGGACACTTTTTGAGGTTTATTGGTTCTAGATTAAAACCCTATTGCTACCTATTTCTGAAAATCAATGCAACCGATTTTCGTGCGGTTTGTTTTAAATGAAAGTAAATGTAATTATTATCAACAAAATAAGAACTGTAATTTTTATTTCATCGGTTTATTTATACGGACTCTTTTTTACTTTGTTTGTTTTATTTTAAAACTCTATTGATATCTATTTCTGAATTTAGTGTGTTTTCTTTTAAAATAAAGAAAATAATGGAATTATTATTATTTTTAAATTAAATATGATACGATTGATACCTATTTCTAGAAATTCATTTTGCCCTAGGACATTTTTCTGCCGACCTCGGGAGGCTTTTTCGCTAGTACGTTCATATTTTAATTGAATAAACGAACAGCTGACTTTACGGCCCTAGGGCAGAAAAGAGCTACTTTCGGCCTCCAAATGACGTTCCGAAAATAGCTGAAAACATCGTAGTGTGGTGAAAAAGAATTTTTTAATATATTTATATTTTGTATATTATATTTTATTTTTTAAATATTAAAACAAATACTAAAAAAACAAAAAAACGCATAAAGTAATAATTACCATAAAGAAAACCCGAGAAGTTAACAAATGGTAACAAAATACAGTTATTTACCAAAAATATCAAAACATTGGTAAAAACATAATAAATTGTACATAGAATATGAGAACAATTAAAAAAATAATGAATGCCTAATACCAAAGAAAACTAAATACAAACAATCCAGTAGCAAAACACATTACTTGGCCTACTCATATAGAGCATAACAAATGTATGATGAAAATAGTGCACACAGGTCAAAGTTTATAAGCACTCTGGTTCGTGGGCTCTTAGTTAGTAATTGCTACAAAAAACTATTATTAAATTTACAGTTTTAGTTTATTTGATTTTTTATATCCAATTACTGTATGAATTCAATGATGTTATTCCTAAATATGTTATACTAGCTGTTACCCGCGACTTTTATTCAAGGGTCGTATTGAGTAACTAAACCACAAACTTTTGATAAAAATAAGAATGATACCGATATTGTAAGAAGTTTGCAATCTTCCTTGCCGGTGAGCGACGCTAGTGAAACCTGGCGGGACATCGATGAACTACTACGGCTGCCGATCCATGTACTTTGTAAACTCTAATTGCAGAAGTATTTTGAAACGACGAAATAAAATACTTCTCTTGAATGTAACTGAAATATTAGACGACAATTTTAACGTCACAATACTTTAGTTGATGTAGGTTTAAATTTAAAACATACTTATCTTAAAATACAATTTTTACAATAGAATTAGTTTTGCTGTAAAAACGTTGAAGTCTTATGGAGAAATAGATATTGAATTTCTTAAAATAAAAATATAAAATAAAACTTTCAGTAAACAATTTTTTATAGGCTGATACGTAAGATAGTAACAAATTATTTGTCTGTTACGATTTTTTACTGAACGTGCTGGTTCTCGGTGAGAAAAATATAAACAATACCCGCCCCATGTTAAACTAGAGATCAGAGCCGTGAGCGGTTGGGCTGACTCCGGTCCCCTCTTAATAAATTGAAGTTACATTAAAATAAATAGATCTACAATCTCGGTATATTGAATTATAATATACATTATATACATGGTGCTATTGTTACTCTTATTGGGAGACTGTGCAATTTCCACTTGCAAAATTATTGAGATTCACTATTTTCAAATAAAAATATCATTTAAATTTAACAAACAAAAATTAAATTCTTTTAAAACTTTGACAAACATTATACGTATTTATTTGGAGCTTCTTTTTTATGGATTTATAATTCTAATGTCATTGATGATATTTTAGTACAACTGTGTAAGCTTCAGTGCTGCTAATGTGAGCTATTTGTAAATTGAAACCAAGCAGAAGGCAGGCAAGTGTCAACAATGGTGTGTCATGGCTTCCTGCCAGGCTACCGAATGTGTTTTGTGAAAAATAATAAGGTCGGTAAAAATTTACAGTATGTTCAGTGTTTTTCTGTGTATCATTGTCACTTATTCAAGTTGTACATATATTCATTTGCGAACCAAGTGTGAGTGTATATTTCCCCTTCTTTATTGTCTGGGTACTCTAGTACTTATTTCCTGCCTAGAGTTGCAGACAACCTTTATGTGGTGCCATAGTTGCCTACTTGTTAAGTATTACTTTATAATAAAGTTAATATTATTAGGAATACATATTTATACCCTAAACCTCTAAAACATATTTTAGTCTATACATAATAATAAATATTATTTAAATATGTCCATTTACTGAAACTAAAGGGACTTTTTACATCCAAAAGTAGGTTAGGCCTGTATCATTATTTTTGAACCTCTATATATGACTTATTATTTGGGCATTAGTGGCCAAATAATTTTAAAGAGTAAAAGTGTTTTCAATTTTATGTCTCATGATAGGTCAATGTGTATAGGTATCTTAGTTTGTCAATGTGTTGAATGATTAGGCATAGGGCCATAGTTAGTCTTATAGTTTCACAACTTATGCTGCCACAAAATACAAATTTCAGTGTAAATTTACTTTAGGACACCCAGCTGATATATTAGAGACTGTAAGTTAGAATTCAGGCTATTTAAAAAAATGCATAATATGGTGAATGTCCTAATGTAAACTTTATCCCAAATTTCAAAGAATTTTTGTGAAGTGTTCTATTAATGTTAATAAGAGCTTCATATGTTTGATTAATATTTAAATGTTATGTAGTGCACTGTTTTTAATAAGTAGGTATTTTAGACTAACTTAGTAATTTCTTGCTTAGGGCCTATAACAGTCTTATTTTTTAGTCATTTTGGGTAAAATTTACAACACTCCTCCTCGCCTTATGTAGGCTAGCAAAGCCAATGGAATATAATCATAATGTTAATTGTATTATTAAACATATGAAATCAGGACATCACAGCAAATATAAGTTTACAAAATTTAGTGGAGTAAATTGTAGAAAATACAAAACCTTGAAAATAAACTTACCTTACAGCACGTTAAATATGTAGGCCTACCTATGAGTTAATATTTCACAAAGTTGTTACACAACATGGTAAAATTACACGATCTTGGCATATTCCTCATATTGCATATTGAATAAATGTATGTAGGCCCATATATACAAAAATATCAGCCTAAATATAAAATTATATATTTACACTTAATAAACTACTAAAACTTACCATAAAAAATGAAAAATAACCAAGTTTGTTACAATATGCTTCAATGTTGGAAGTTCATCGTTTGAAAGGATATTAGCAGGTAGACATGTTGTAAACTTATATCTTTTTTTACTTACTGTAATTATAAAATAGCTTAGTCATCATCTATGTACATACAGGAAAAATATTATATAGCCTATATAGCCTACTGATGTACTGAGACAGCTCCTTGCCATTTAACTCTGAAATTTGTAAATTAACATAACCTTTTATCCATCAGAACCTTTTTCCACAAATGGAGTAGCCATTTAACTTGGCAGCAATACTGAATGGTTGGTTTTGATTTGAAACAAGTTACATTTTTGTTATTCTAGTTAGACATCTGTGCAGAATATCTTTTTCGACTAATTATAGTATATTTTGTATGTGGTAGCCTAAACTGGATTGTTTTTAAACGATAATTACCTTTTCTTGGAAGCTGTCGTACAATCAAACCGCAACATTTGAAAATGGCTGATAAATAGTTGAAACGGCCGTCATGATATAAGATTGACGAAAAACCAAAGGATTGTACGACAGCTTCCAAGAAAAGGTAATTATAATTATAGTAGGCTATGACTATAATAATAAATAAAAAAACTTTCAGTTACCAGTCTCAGTATATTTGAAGTTGAACATATATATTATACATCTTGGTACCACTATAACATAGCTTTCTTTAAAAAGTTCCAAAAAGGACAGAGGTAGAAGAAGGTGTTTCACTCTTTTTATCAGTGATATAACAGTAGCCTATACCAAAAGAGTAGGTTATATAGTTAATTTCAAATCAAATTATAACTATTCCAAATAATCTTTTTGTACATATGTACATAGTGAATCTACTATTTCTTTAGTGAAATACTGATATCATAATTAGTGATTTAAAATAGTGACATAACGAGACATCATAGGCTATTTTCAGTTCCGTTACAAACAAGACCACAATGAAGTACAAGTTTGTACAGCGAAGTCGGAACTCACTCAGTGACAAATTTTGTTCAAGTGGACTTTTGATGCGTATAGTATAGTGGTCTTGTGTATTGTGGACAAAAGGAAATAATTTAATTTAAATTTGAAGATTTTAATCCGAAGGAAGAAACGGGCCGCATGATATGAATCAGTGCCCAGCCATATAAGGCTAAAGAGAGAAAAAAGGGGGGAAATAGGCTATTTAGCCTACACAAAGATTGTAAAGTGAAATTAAATTATATACACCACCCTATTCAGATCATAGCACTGTCAACCTTTATTTAGGAAAGTTAAGTAGTGACATACACTTATATTATAATTACAACTGAAAATAATGTGACTGGTGTAAGTTAGTTTTAGCTTTCATTATTTTTAGGTTGTCATTGTAGGTTAGGTGGTGTATAGTCAAATAAAACCTAATGAAGTAGGCTATTTCGAATGGTGTTTCTGTCCAAAAAATTAACATACAAAATATAGTTAAAATATTATTAAGTATTTGATATAAAAACTGAAGCCACAGAACAAAGCAGGCTTACTTAGCCTATTCTATATACATAATAATAGAATTTGCTTAACGAAGGTTTACTATTTAAATAAAGGCAACTTATAAGCTATTAATTTGCACACTAATCCCCGAATTCGCTTATTAAAAAAAGGTATCTCTTATAATTGAGATTGGAATAATTTAGCCTATATTTTAGGTAATAGACCTACAACTGTGTTTTGTTAACTAGCCTATTCAGGTTTCCGATAGGTAACCGTCCCTAGGTCTTTCCCTAGGCCGAAACTAATCCTTTTTATAATATTTCATAGTATGCCTACATGTTAAAGAGTACCTTCATTTAATTAAATTATTTATTAATGTAGAATATTAAGACGAAATTAAATCCATGTAATCTCACCAACCTATAGGCCTACAGGCTACTTAGTTCATTTATGTACAAACATTTTTTATTATGGTAAGAATATTGAATTCAATTGTACTTTAGGTAAAACGCTGGAATTATAATAGGAGCTATGATTTTTCAAAGTGTCTGAATATGTTGCTATTTTGAAAATAATGAAAAATGAACCAAGATAGCTAGCTGTGTTTGTAATATGTTTTCATTGTCAATGTGCTCTCTTATTTAATGGTCCCATAAGAAAATAGGTTTTTTGTGGTATAAGGTATTATCAATGAAGAGATTTCCTTTGTAACTTATTTGTAATCAGGAGTGCCCATCCCCCCCAAAGCCTATGGCGCAAATCCCCCCCAAAACCTGCCTGTGGGTTCCCTCTCCCAAAAAAAGTATGTCAAATTATCAAAAAAAAAAAAAAAAAAAAAACATAACTACGCATTTATTAACATTTATCAGTAAGATTTATTAACAAAAACAACCCATTACTACTTTTGAAAGTAGCAGAAGACATCATAATATTAAATAAGTTCTTTAACCTTTAATGCTTGGTGAAAAAGAAATCCTTGTTATTGGTGGTAATCGTATGTAATGTAACATGTTAAAGTATTAAACTAGCTATTCGAATTTAATAAAAAAAGTAATATACAGGGTGTCCCCGAACTCTCTGGACCCCTTTTGTGGATATGTTCCTAGGATTTAGACAAACATATTTCACAATATAAACATGGGTCTACGGTGCTTATTTTTTCGTCTGTCTGTCTGTATGTGTTTTTTACAAAATACTTAATATAGGGACACCCTGCATAGTTGAAAATTACAAAAATAAATTTATATTCATTGATAATAATTAATAAAATGTTGTAAGAAAATAACAAAAAACTACAATACATTTTGAAGACCAGTAGTAGGTACTTAATCGATTTGGAAGAATACAAAAACATAATACAAATAAATGATATTTCATGCAACACAAAATTAAGTGAGAATAAAATTGTTTTAATATTATTTTGATAAAATTAGACATTGATTGAAAAGTAGTTACAAAGTGTAAGTATTTGGGTAAACATAAATACCCTAAATTAAGATTTTTAAATAAATAACAAAAAATAACTAATAATAATAATAATTAATAATATCAAATAGATTTCAAAAGAACTTAATGGACTAAAACTAACAGGCCAGACGCGTTAGATGTAAAGGTACGTTGTGATTGAGCAACTGGTGCGATCATCGCTCTGCGATAATAGCGGGCGCCTGCTTTGTATTGTTCAAAATGGTCTTGTTGTCTTGTTATGAACGGGCAACTGGTAGAATAATCGCTTCAATAACAACAGTCTGACGGCGATCATCGCTCCGCGATTATCTTCCTGCGATAATCGCAGAGCTATGATCGCACCAGTCGCTTCAATCACAACATTAACCCGATAGCAAATGGAAGTCAAAACGGACGTACCAGGTCAAAATTCATCGAACAAGATATCACTGAACGAAATCATGAGATGTCACAAACATTTTCAAATATGACCTTTCAAAATTTCAAATGGTCCAATCAAAGAAAAAACTAACACATCTACGAAGAAGCAAGACAACACCCAAATAAAATAAAAAACGAAAACAAACTCTGAAATGGAGAGGAAAGAGAAAATACCCTTAGTTCAACCCTCCCAATATCACGGCTTACCATCTGAAGATACACATACTTTTATATCCAGATAAGAAGTGGCTTCAAGAGCTTATGGATGGACAGCCAAATCACAAATCAATCTATTAATTACATACCGTAACGTCGAAGACAACCAAATAGTAGCACATTTAATACAGGGTTTAAGACCTGAAATTTGCGAACATGTAATAACAATGGAGAATCGAACACTAGACCAAAGAATCTAAGGAAAATTGAACAACTTTTTCAAAAAAAAAACCTAAATCACCAAAAAATACACCAAAAGAATCACGGAAAACCACAATAGCACGGGAACTAGACAATTTGAAACCATGACAGAGCAACTTACAGAAATTGTACACACATTAGGGTTAAATATACAACAGAAAGGTTATAAAACAAACACATTTCAAATAAACGGTACCAGAAACTGGCACATACTTTCTCACAAACATATTTAAATTATTAAACAGATTCACAGTGACTTCATTTTTGTAGGAGGGGTAGGAGAGGTGATTTTAAACTAGGAGATTAACTAATAAATATTATTATTATTAGCTAGAGATAAAACTATTCGATCGATGTTGAACAAATTTGCACCAAACACGGAAATTAGGCCTGTATAGATGCACGAAAAAAGCTTTTGAAATTTTTTTGAAAAACAACTCCCTTTTTGGCCAAAAACCTCTAAAAATAAGTTATTATTATTATTATTATTAGCTAAACAAGAATTTTTAGAAAGATACGGTTTTCTACATGTGGTAGGGTACATTAAGGGCTGCAAATAAGCCAAATTTGATCAAAATCGTTAGAGCAGTTTTTTATAAAAAAATAATAGGCTACCCTAACTGATTTTTTGGGGGGTTTTTGGCCAAAAAGGGGGTTGTTTTTCAAAATTGTTCAAACCCGTTTTTCGCGCATCCATACTGGCCTACTTGACATGTCTGGTGCAAATTTGTTTGAAATCGATCGAAAGTTTTCGCTCTAGTTTTGTATACATACAGACAGACATTTTATAAAAAACACTTTTTTTGGACTTAAGGGTAAAAAAATGAATACAAGACCAACAATGTTCAAAACAATGTAGGACAAAACTACACAATATGTAAAATAAATAAATAATAATAGACCGAACGAATTTTTCTTCCGAAAATACAACTGCAATAGCCTATATGTAGACCCTAAAATGGACAACCATACAAATGAAGAAGGTGATTTCCATCAAAAAAGAAACAAGCAATACATAAGTCAATAAAACTGTTTTGTATTAAAACTGAGTTTAAAAAAAGTGAATAGTAATACTACTTTTAATGGATTTTTTATGATTTGAACAGAAGTTTTTTTCTTTGATTAGACGACAAGACAAACTTGTTCACTCACTTCCGCTCATTTAAAAATTATGAATTTGTTATCGTTTTAAAACTAACTAAACGTAGTTTATAACGATGTAAATTTGATATTGAAGTTAGAAAATAGTCAACATTTAACCCTATTTGAATTTAGACGAATATTTCTAATAATATGCAAATTATTTCTAATAATAACTTTTTCTACACTATATTTATGTGTAGTGGGAAAGTTTTTTTTACTATTTATTTCACGTCATTGTCGAAATCACCAATCTTTAGAGCATAAAATGAAACTAATTCGGTATAGTAAATTTCATATTTGTACCGTTAAACTCATACTTGTTGGAAAGCACGTTTCATACAGAAACCAAAAACATACACTTTGTAAGACATTTGTTGATGATTTATGAGCAAACGCAGTTTGGACGAAAGACTGCATTTTTAATTCGAGCCGTGACGTCATCTGATGAAATGCGCTGAACCCGCCCAAAACTCGTCTTTCTGAGTAGCGTCCCTTATCTACTTACACCGTTTTACACCATGGTTTTGGGACTGTTGTGAGGGGGAGGGCAGTTGTTTGCAGAATCACCTTGGCAGGCCCTCAATGCTGTAAATGTCTATAATATGTTTATACTTTGTTTACACCACACGCGGCACCCTCTATCGGCTCGTCTCTACACTGCATTACAAGCAGTAGTAGTCGAATTGCCTGGCTGTCAATTCACACGAATAATTGGAGATTTTTAACACATAGAAACAACAGATTATCTCCTAATTTCTTGGGGGGAATCGTCAAATCTTCATATTTTATATTGATTTTAATCAGGAACATATGAAAATTCCCCCCCAAACTTTGAAAAACACCCCAAAAATTGATTCCCCCCCAAAAATTCTGATGGCGCAACTTGCGCCATCAAACCATGCTGTGGGCACCCCTGTTTGTAATTATATAGACCCATTTTTGTGTGGTGTTGGGAACGAAATATTAGAATATTTGATATTAAAAATTACAAAATTCGCTTTCTAACCTCTGTCTTTTTAGAAGGCTTTTAAGAAAGTTAAGTTGTAATACTTACATATCTGTATATGTTTAAGAACTGGAAACATACTGAAACTGGTAACTGAAAGTTATATTTCGTTCAGAATTTGTTATTTTTTGGTTTACATTAGAGGTTAGAGTATGAATACTATAATTAGATGAAAAAAGATATTTTGCTCGGATGTCTAACTGGAATAACTTAAGTGTAACATGTTTCAAGCAAAAATAAACCATCCAATGCTACCAAGTTAAATGGATACTCTATAGAGAATAGAAGATTTGTTTCCCACCATGTGTTAAATCAATGCACTATATTTCGGGAATACGAATCAACTCCCATTATCAAGTGTCTGAAAACTCAGGAACATAAACCTATAGAACTAGAGAACTAACCCTATACTAAACAAAAACAATGTAAAACTAAATTATACCACTAATCTAAAACAACTAGAAAGTCTATCTTAGAGCTGAGACTAAGAAGTCAAAAAACAATGGTGAAAAACAAGCAAACAACGGAAAAACACATACACCTGATGGCAAACACGTGTTGACAGACCGAGATCAGAAGAACAACTGGCTGGTGCCGAAGGAGTGGCCTATTGTTTATTTCATATACTTTCCTAGCCCACGACCTTGTTAAAACCCAACATGGCGGTACAACAGGTACAAGTTAAACTTGATTATTAGTAGAGATATTATAATCAAGTTGTAGTTTTTTTTTTTAATTAATGGGAGCCATAATGGCCTTACTTCTTTGCTTTTTTGGCTAATAGATTTGTTGATGTGTTCAAGGAATAAAAAATCGTCCTGTCAAGATTCTTTTTTTAATATGTGACCTGCAGAATAAAAATTAGAATTGAGGGTTATGGGAAGCCGAAGGAGAACGGAAAAAGTTAGAAGTATCAAGAAAATTTACTTATTGAGGTTTCTGTACTATGCAAAACATAATTTGACTGCAATTACAATGTTGCATATATTTGTCTATTATTACAATGTTTGATCGCTTGTAGCTAACTTAGCCACACAATGGTGTAAGGCATATTATAGAAGATAATGCATCAACAAAATAACTATTTAGGCCTTCTATTTCTACTGAAACATTTGCATAGCAAATGAACTACAGTAATACAAACAAAAGTAAAATTCTATTTTTAGCAACATATTTCAACACTCAAAGTTAACTGTGTTTATATTACCTTTTCTTTTGGTAGGTAGCCTACTGTTAGAAACTGATTGATTCATTGCTGAAAAAAAAGTTCAGTCTGTGTCTTGGTTTTAAACAGTTTAATTTAATTTCATAGGTTTTTACAAGTATTTCTAAAATAGTTGTTTTTCTATGATACTAAAATGATATTATAAGGCTAGTATGGTTTTAATTAATTACTTTTAATACGGTAATAATGATTTCTGTGTAAAGCTTGGGAGGTAATTTTGTGAACTATTTTTGTATATAGGCCTAAGGATGCAAAAAGTAAATATGATTTTTATAATAGTATTACCAGACATAAATATTTTGTATTTTGTTGTATGCAGTAATTCATTATAAGTATGCAGAAATGAAAAAATAAAATTCAAATTCATAAGTACAAAACTATATTACAAACATTTTTTATAATATTCACTGTGATTTGAAACTTATATTTGTTTAAAGATTTTGGCATACAAATTTACATTTTACTGTAATTTAATTAATTCAAATGACAGCCATTTACAACTATTAAGAATTCTTTAAATTAAATTTAATGTTTTTTAAATTCCAGCACAAGTAATTACAACTATTTGAAGAGGTAAAGAAAATCAAAATTTTATCATTAGATTTTATTTTGCACCTCTATTGTATCATATTTTTTGCCAAATTGGTTTTGTTACACACTATTATGGTGTTGATAGTATTTATTTTTTTTCTTGAAATAAATGCCTAAAGTAAGCACCCCTGGTTATATCACTACTGTTGACTTGGCAACTTTTCTCTGTTGTATAAAACGGTTGCTCTACGAATAGGGATGTCTATTAATTTATAGATTTTGACAATAACTCATTTTAGTATGGCAGTGAATGCTCTGGGTTGCTATATGATTTATCCACCCACAGAAGTTAATACTTTTCTATTACAAAACAGGGGAAAAATACTCGTTGTGGACCATACTGCATGATAAATTCAAATTGAATAATGATTTGAATTTTGGTGATATGAAAAATAGACAACTCTTATAGAACAGTGTTGTAAACTCTCTTTATTAAACAATTGTGTTTCTACTGCAGTATGGTTATTGCTAAAACTTGAATAACTAGAGAAATATTATAGCTGCTTCAAACTTGATTATTATAGCAATATTTAAATCTACCATTTGATCATAAAATTATATGCGGTAATTTAACATTATGAATGATCCACATTTATTTTGGCTTTTACATATTTTAAACTTATTTTTTTATAAGTTTAAGCTTATAAGTTTTTTATGTAGCCGGACCAAGTATCAAAAGGCCTACCGTACCTAACACTGATAAATTGTGGAATAAACCAAAACAGCTACAAACTATTTGTATTATTTTCTGTATATACTTTTATTAATAGCTTAGATAATAGTTTAATATAAAGTAATAAGTAGGGAACTCTGTTTTATATATCTGTGCAAAAATAACAATTGATCGTATACTCTTCAAGGAAAGCTTTACAAGACAAAAATACGAATATATTTAAAATTTCAATAAGCCTATAATGAAATCCTTCAATCAAGTTTTTTAATTTTTACAAAAATGTAATACTAAAAGAACTAATAAGTTAAAAGAACACTGTGTAACCATAAAATGTCTTAACATTTTTTACTCAACAATAATCCTTTCTTCTTATTACATACATTACTGTACAAAGTATAGAAGTGCAAATGATTTGATAATATTTATTGTGTAAGAGTTATAATTCAATTGCTCAAGTAGAGTAGACTGGGTCAGCTTGAGTGATCTATTTTTATACCTGACAAAGCTTGCTATTTCATTTGCTGAAGATCTCATAAAGCTAATATTTATATGCCTGGTCGTGCATCAAGAGAGTCAAATACACATGTAATGTCGTAAACACAGAAATGTTGCTTGGATTTGTTTACATCTTGCTTTGAACCTCTCTCATTTGACAATATAACCACATTATACACAATCCTCTTTTTAAGATAATTTGATTTACTCTTTAATACTTTTACTAGACAGACCCTTTTATATATTTCCTTTAGCTTTATTAGAGTTTTCACTTAATTAGTTCATGTGTATAAAGGAAAAGTCAAACAAATTTTAGAAGTTTGGTTCTTAAGCCAATTGATCCATCCTAAGAAACCTTTTTATAGTTTCACTGCAAACTTAATTGCAATCTATTTAAACAAAAATCATACCTTATTATGCATATTAATGAATAACATAGTAGATCAGTAAACTTACATTTATTAAAATCAGGACAAGAAGGTGACAGTTCAATTTCTGACAGTAGCCTATAAATTATTCTTTAATGTATTAATTTATAATATGCTATAGTGCAGAAGTTCCATAAAACAAATTTTTATGTATTTTTATAAATTAAGTGCAAATAGTACAGTAATAAAACATTCAATGTGAAGGACTAAAGGTGTAAGTTAAAAAGATTATCAAATCAATTGAACCATTGTTGAAAAGTTCCATAAATGTATATCAGCAAGGGCTTGTTTATACTAAATTAATTTCAGTATTTAATGTATAGCGAAGTACAGTAGACTAGTTATATTAGAAACTGAATCAAAAAGTTAGTTTTGTCTAATTTCTGATTGTTTTCTAGTGAAATTGCCCCTTAAATGTTTCACTGAACAGGTAGACTGTTACCTTTATTCTGAAGTCAGAGTTTTAAAAAAATGAACAAGTGTCACCACTGACCATTGCTATAAGTTAAAACTCAACAATCAAATAAATATACCTAGTTAACTCCAGTTATAGTGAACCTCTAGAATCCAGAATATTTGGTTAACAACAACTGAAGTTCACTATAACAGAATATTTTTATTGGAGTAATAATAAGAAAATAAAAAATATATATAATATTAAACAATATGTTTACAGTATTTAAGATAACAAACCTAAACACTAATAAACATTGTAATTCAATTGTATTTTAATTTAAGTGTTATGTCTGTTGTTAATTGGTCAAATAATCCTGCCTCATCACTATTCAAATTATCTTGGTTAAAATACCATTATTAATTTCATTCCACTTTGTCTGTTTTCTGTTTTACCTTGATCAGAACACTTCGTCTCTCCATTTATATTACTAAATGTTGTGTAATGCCTTTTCTGTTTTATCTGTCAAGCCAATCTTCCTTACAAACAAAATTTTCAGTTGTATTGAGAATCCTTGCTAGTGGTGTGGATTTGCTTCGTTTTGTCTTGGTCAGACTTTTGAAGTTGTTTTTAACCCCCGACGCAAACAGAAGGGTGTTATAAGTTTACGCAAACAGAAGGGTGTTATAAGTTTAACGAATGTATCTATTTTTCTGTGTATCTGTGGCCTAGATCTCAAACGGACGATCCGATTTTTTTTTTTTTTTTTTTTTTTTTTTGAAAGGTGACTTGATTGAGGGTGTTCTTAGCTATGATTCAAGAAAATCTGTTCTGCAGTTCAGGGGTTTAAAAAAATTTAATTTAACTGTTATCTTTCTTGCTACAGACTTCCTATCACTGAAAATTTTGTCCTTACATTTTCTCCTTATATTCCAAAGCAACCTCATTACACCCTGATATGTTTGGTGCATGCTTACCTATATTTAGATCTATGCTCACTTGTCAGAAATTAAACTTCACTGACCAACTCATACCAGTCAGCCCCTATATGGTTCACTGCTTTTACTCCTTCCACTTATCTCAGGTAGCGGGAAGACAAACGTTAGAAGTATATTCCTGAACTAAGGTTTCTTGTACTTGACTTTAAATTTTTGATGTTTTTAATATTTTGTTGGCCCTTATTATCAATCTATTCAGTAACCAAATTCTTTACATATTTTGTTTCTTTGTTCTAATTTCATACAGTACAATTTTAGAAGTGATCCTCGTTGTGAAAGTGTTCAAATGTAATTGATAAAAAATAATGATTTAGTGTTTAATCAATATCTTCATTCCAACAAACACACATATTTCCACGAAATACAATAACTATATTTAACCTTTAATAGTTTTACTGCATTTAAAAAAAACTTCTGAAACACAAACAGTAAAAATGCACTAGTGTTTTGACATATTAAGTAAGTTAGTACACTTTTACCATACAGTAATCTTTTTGTTATCTCTATTTCTGAACAATGACTCATCTTTAGTGATTCATAAATAAGTGTTTATAAAGCTTGCTGCAAACATGACAACAATGAACAACTATCATCAAAGAAATTAAATTGAAATGTTTGTGGTTGTTAAAATTCAGAGATGGAAATGGATTAAACTTATGTAATATACACATAGGCCTATTGAAATTTCTTATCTTTAATTGTACTGTGTAGGTTAATTTGTTTGTCTTTAATTTAATTCAACCTCATAGTAGTTTTAGCATAGTAAATTTTATTACAAAGTTTAATTGGAATTTTTCTACAACTTGTTTCTTATTCATGGCATATTTTGTTTGATTTAATAAATATTACAAACAATAATAATGCAATACTTGTATTGGGCAAAGAAAATACAAATTGTTTAAGTTCAAGTTACAGACTGGTCTATTTTTTTTTTTAGGTTTTCTATTGTAATGAAACCCTTTTAGTTTTGTTGTGTCCCTCTGTCTATGCCACAGCCTTTTACCTCTTTCATTGTATACTGAAGTTCCACATGGTAAGTAGATTTACATTAGTTATTTTTGCACTTCTTTCATGAGATATAAACCTCCAAAGTAATTTGAAATACATCCCTCCTCCAACTTACTAATAGGTAATTAGTGTCTAAAACTCTTTTAAAAATTAACAAGTACCTAGTACCATAGATCATGAATAATAAAACAGATCATGCATGCATACGGGGGCTGTGTGCTGAAAAAAGGTTGTCGCGAAAATAGTACATGATCGCACCGCGAAGTAGCTCTAGGGAGAAATCATTGGTAGCATTGGTGTTTCATACAGCTTCCGTCGTTTCCCCAATAGATAACGCCACTATCGTCGAATTTCCAGTGGAACAAAATATTGCATTGGAGTTCTAATAGGAACTTCAATTAGGAGTTCTATTAGGTTATCCAAATACAATGCTAGTACTCTCAATGAAAATTATAGCAGTCGTGTTAAAGCAATAAGTGTTTATTTATATATACCACAAAACCTATTATCTTATAGTTTATTCTCCCAATCTTTCTAAAATTTGTGATAAAAGTCTTAGTAAAATACTTTTTTAATACGGTAATTCATTGTTCCAAATATGCTTATTCTCATTCATAGGGATTTAAAGGAAAAAATTGCCATGGAAACTGTAAATCAGTATTCAAAAGTGACCATTTCTGCTAAATGTCACATACCCCTTTGAACTGCAAACTGTGCTACAACATGAGGCAAAATAAATTCAGGCAATCTATGTTGAAATTTGTGAAAAATGTGAAGTTTGAGCCATCACCAACTTACAAGTCACGATTTTAATAAAAAAACCATGATTTTTTGTAAAATCTGAAACCATTAAGTCCACACCTTTGAACGGTTTTATTTGGCCCTTTAAAATATGTGGCAGAAAGTAAAGTCCTGAAAAACAAAATTAATTATTAAAACATGTTATCTGTATGGTAAGTGAAACCGTTTTGCAAAACGTAAATTTTTTATTGATTACCATTTTTCAATAAATTATTATGTATACAAATTGAACCTAGAGAAAGTAAAGTAAAGATTACACAAACAAATTTTTATTTTTCAGTAAAAGCTGTAAAATTAATCTGATGTAAAACAAAGAACAATGAATTAAATATTGGGTTTTTGTTAGTTTAAAAAAGTAAAAGATTTTAAAGCTAAGCAGTTTTATCATTTAAAATCTGAAGAATGTAACTATGAGCTATGATGTAATTTACCTTTGCCTGGTTGGTTAATCAGTATTATAAAAGTAGACATTAAGAAAGTTTTATCTTTTGTTAGATAAACATTTAATCAAGTTAGATTGTTAAGCAAGTTATTCTCTTTAACGTAGTTATTTCAACATAAGTTAATATTTGTTTTACAAATGTGTTAGGTTTTATTTTTCATTTATAATAAATTTCTTATGTTATTGAAATGCTTTTAGAATGCCCATTCAGGCACCGCAGTGGACGGAGTTCCTATCATGTCCTGTGTGTTGTAATGAGTTTGATGCAACACTTCGAAGCCCTATTAGTTTGGGCTGTGCTCATACTGTCTGCAAAACTTGTTTGTCAAACCTTCACCGCAAACAATGTCCATTCGATCAGGTAAATAGCTTCAATCTTTTAAAAAGTATCCATTTCTTTTTTCAATAAATAGATACTTTTTGCCTTATCGATAAATTAAGGTTTGCATTAAATTGCATGTTCATTTTCGAAATAATCAGAATTTTGACTTACATTATGCATTAAGTAACGACTGTTTGCAAGTGGTTACAAGCTTATGTTTTAAAGAGTATGTTCTCCACTTGTAAAATGCTATGGTTGAAATCTATTGTTGACAAACTAAAGGCATACTGTGTTGCTTTGAAATAAAAGTACACAATATAAAAAGAAATTATTTCTTTGTTTATTCTTCTTATTCATCATTCCTTTTATTAATTACAAATTTACTAATAAAACTACTGACATGTTTAAAACTTGTTGGTTTTGCATAATGATAATATTATAGGCCTACACAAGCTGACACGTACGGCGTTGCCCGTGATGGTTAGTATTTTCAGTCTTTTTAACGTAATTGTAATCTTTTGAAGTGTTCAGTTAGTGAGTAGTATTTGGCTTTTATATATATATATAGATCTTAAATAATAAAAGCACTATTGTCATAATAATAAAAGATCTGAAATTATGATTTTAGTAACTTTGATCCCCCCAAACCCCTCCTAAAATTTCGAAATTTTTCATACCCTTTCTTAGAGAGCGCCTAAGGCCCTAGAGGAAGCTACATACCAAATTTCATTCCAATCCGTTCGGGCGTAATTTGAGGATGATCAAAAACGCATTGAAAACGCAAGGAAAAATGCAAAAACGCCTATTTCTGGCGTAATTTTGGGAGAATCTCAAACATTTTTTAACAGACTACTTTTAGGCCTTAAACGAACCTAAGTACCAAATTTCAACATTTTCTGCCAATTAGTTCTCGAAAAAGCTGAGAAAACGCAAAAAATCGCTAGAAAAACGCGAATATTGGGCGTATCTTTGGGATGTTTTCAAAATCCGTTCTTAGTGCGCGTCTAAAGGTCCAACTGAACATGCATGCCAAATTTGAACTCATTTGGTTCAGTAGATTTTTAGTTCTGCTGATGAATGAATCAGTGCCATTTCACTTTTATATAGATAGAAAATTAACTAGCTGGCCCGACCCGGCTTTGCACGGATAGACAAATCAAAGTTAAATGTATATTAACAAAAAATATATTATATCAATAAATATATTACACTATGTATTTCTTATGGGGAATTTAGTAAATTTTACCCCCCCCCCCCCAACCTCCCATAAAATTTAGATTTAAAAAAAAACCTCTTTCTTAGCAAGCACCTAGGGCCCTAGAGGAAGCTACATAATAAATTTCATTCCAATCCGTTCGGTGTTTCTTTTTAGTAACCTTGACCCCCCCCCCAAATCCCCCTAAA
>JAGFPH010000108.1:432255-457772 GCA_018207615.1 Philaenus spumarius | reverse complement strand
TTTTTAGCGAGTACCTAGGGCCCTAGAGGAAGCTACATACCAAATTTCATTCCAATCCATTCAATGGTTTTTTATAGTAACTTTGACCCCCCCAAACCTCTCCTAAAATATCGATTTTTTTGAAAAAACATTGTTAGCGAGCACCTATGGCCCTAGGGGAAGCTACATACCAAATTTCATTCCAACCCGTTCCATGGTTTTAGAGAAATCGTGATTTTGTAAATTTGATCCCTCCAAACCCCCCTAAAACTTTGAATTTTTTAAACCCTTTCATAGCGAGCATCTATGGCCCTAGAGGAAGCTACATACCTAATTTAATTCCAATCCGTTCGGTAGGTTTTGATAAATCGTGATTTAGTAACTTTGACCCCCCAAAACCCCCCCCTAAAATTTCGAATTTTTGGAAACCCTTTCTTAGTGCGCGTCTAGAGCCTTTAAAGAGTATTAGTGCCAAATTTCATGTTTGTAGGCCACGTGGTTTTGGAGAAACTGTGATGAGTCGGTGAGTCAATGGTATTTGGCTTTTATAAGTATAGATATACAACTAATATAAATGTCTACTTTTATAACAAACCTAATTAATGTGTATAACATAATACAACTTAAGAGGAGTTAGGTATGATTAGAGACATTAATTATTATATTTTTTAAAATTCTTGTTTACAGACTTTGATCAACACGGAGCTAGAAAAGTTACCAGTAAATTTTGCTTTGCTCCAGCTGGTCGGAACATCAGTTCCAGAAAACAACACCGAAGCTGTTGCACCGATTAATCATTTAAATAAAGAAGACTTACAAAGTTATCTCCAAGCCAAAAAATGTATAGAAGAATTAGCTCTCTATCTCAAACCATTTTCGTCAGGTAAAATACTAACTCGGGTGTTTTAAAAAATTAAGTATTAATATTAATTATTAATGTTCCCAATTCACAATCTCAATAAAGTATTAATAGTGTCTCTCTCATGTTTTATTATTATTATAATTAATTATATATTAATAATTTTATACTGGCTGAAATGATTAGCTTGGTCAAGAAAACTTCCCAAAATTTTTTAGCAAATAATTTGTGAAAATAAAAAATATTACATTTAATCAAAAATAGACATTTAAGCTTCCATCTTTTATTTTGTTCTGGGTGATAAACTTATATATTATAAACCTGCTTCTAATCTACTTTTTTTATACATTTCTTATGAAAAATTAAATCATGCATAATGGCACATGTCATTTAGTTCTTATCATTAAAATTGTTATATTATTTTGAATGATAATCACAAATCCAACAGTTATAAAATAATTGGTAAAAGTTAATTAATGGGTTATGTTGTTACAAAGTACCTTTCATACAAAATAAAAGTCTTAACAATTTAATTAGAACAAAAGTATTTATAATCTTGCATCACATCATTAGAATTCCACAGTCAAAGTTGTATGCTACTGTTATTCTCACAGTAGGTTTAAAACATTTATTAAAAGAAAAACATAATATATAAGCTCTTATAGATTTGTTGTAGTTATTGTCAAAGTTATTATTGTTTTACTAATATAAAAAAAGAATTGTGTTGTTAGTTTCTTTTATGTATGTAGCTAGCTGTGTTAATTAATGAGTTATTATTGCTCAGTACATCATTTTATAAAAAGTCATTCAGACCAACAGTCTAAAATTGACAGAATTTTCATGATGCTAAATTATTTTAAATTATATGTCAAATTAACAATTCCTGTTTGTTATTTGTGTTTTGTATAAAATATTAAATACATATTATTATAACATGGAAATTACCAAATCAAATTGAATAAAACAGAAACTAAATGCAAATTGGATTTGTTGTTCTTCAGTTATAAGTGGACAACCCAGATCTTCTTTTTATTGACATAATTTAATTAACAATAAAAATTAGCTTTATACAATTATTTAATCTGTCAACAGAAGCTGACTTATTTGTAGACTAATACTGTAATAACAAAAAGAGTGGTTACCAGATAAAATTTTTAACTAACACAACTTTGAACAAATAAATTTATCTAAAGTATGGTCATTGTAATTATCACAAGACAAAATAATTAAACATGGACACACTTCTTTTTTACTACAAACTTATACCTGCTTTGATTTGATTTTGTGCTTAGGAAATGGGACAGGTGTTTTGTCCAGGCCAATGCAACGCAAGTTGGTCACTTTGATCAACTGCCAGTTAATGGAAGAAGAAGGGAGATCAAGGGCAATGAGAGCAGCCAGATCTTTAGGAGAACGGACTGTTACAGAACTCATCTTGCAGCATCAAAATCCTCAACAACTGTCAGCAAATTTATGGGCAGCTGTGCGAGCTCGTGGTTGCCAATTTCTAGGACCAGGTATAAAAACTTATGCTCCGTTTTTTGTTTTGATTAGATGCTGGGGATAGTCTTGGAAAAACTAGGATTATAATATTTATGAAACACTTTTATTACTTTTTTAAATCAAATATTTCAAGAAATAACAGACATTGAAAAACTAGTCTCATGTTTGTTGATATCCAAGTTACTATCATAAATTTAACTATATCACCAGATAATGTTACTAATGTTTTTTTTTTTTTTGTCTGACATGTGACTTAGTTTTGTTAGTCATAACTACAAAACGTTGCAGGACAAATAGGAGTGTTTGAAATTTATAAAGAATCAAAAAGCAATCCTAAAGGCTAAATATTAAACGATCAGCTATCATTTCAGTCCAATGACCTGGATGATACCGTCATTATTTCATCTGGATAAGGCCAGTACAAGTTTCACATTACAGCAGTTGCCAGTGTCTTGTAAACAACCGTATAGAATAAGGGTCGTTTTAATAGATTTGTGTTTAATGTTTGTGTTATATGTTTTTTAATATATGTTTGACGACCTCTATATGAGTGAATACTTGAAGATGGAATTATAACTTGTATACCAACAGACTAAAATTAGAAGCTAATCAAGCATATTTCCCATATAAATTTAGAAACATGAAAATACATGAAACATATCTGAACAATAATATTCAAAAGCAAGTCAATAGTAAATCATCAAAGAAAATATATAATTTACTAGATTTCTTAGGAGAAGAAAGTAATGAAGAATTAATTAATAAAACAATTCACCATTGTCCTTAAAATCAAGTGTAAATTGGGGATATTTGGAGCATACAAATTGAAATGAAGCACAAAAGGCACAACTCATTAATCTAATCTGTGGACATAAAAACATATCCACTGAGACACCAGGCTTAAACAATAAATATAAACAAAACATTAAACGGCAACACCCCATACATATGAAAAAATTACTTCATCCTGATGCAGTACATTTCAGCTGTAAATGAAAAAATCATCAAAATCAAAAGAATAGTGGAGATTGAAGGATGGAACAGCTCGTAAGTGAATCCGATACTAGTGGTTTTAAAAAATAATGGAGAATTAAGGCTATATCTTGATGTACAAAAGTTAAACTTGTACATCATTCTAGATTTTCAACCATAACCTAAGCGTTAACAAACTGCTAACAACTGGTGAATCCACAAAATGGCTGTCAACCATAGATTATCTTATACTGTGAGATGCACTTGACCAAAAGTCAAAACAGTTGTACCTTCCAACATCAAAACAAGACTTGCTGCTTCTGTCATTCTGTTCTGTCTTAGTACGGCACAGGCCACTGTGGTCAAAACATTTGAACTGGTTGGATAACAAGTGATACCACTTCAATTTATGTCAATGATATACCGACGTCTTCTGAGGCATTCGAAAAAATGTCTGTGCTTCCAAGAGTCTTATATGACAATAACATTTGATAAATGTTCCTTTTGTAGACACGAAGTGACATTTCTTGGACTCAAATATGTGACTGATGGGATACAACCATATGACAACAAATTGAAGCCTTTACCAAAGAGTTTAAAGCAACTGAAAAGGTCCATTAGCATGTGCAACTATTATATAACAATTTCATTGACCAACATTCCGACTATATTACAACTCATAGCACACCTAACCTTGAAAAAGAACAAATTGGTTTGGACAGACAAGGAAGAAAAATCTTCTCAGAACTCAAAACAAAATTCTTACAGACTAACTTCATATACTACCCTGACCACAACTGCAGTTTTTATTTACAGATGGATGCCAACGACATAGCGATCGGAGGACACATTTTCCAATTTGATACAGAGGGGCAAAGGAGAGTAGTATTGTTTATAGTTGTACTCTCAAAGGTAGCGAACTCAAGTATTAAATGAGAGAATAGGAGCTCTTAGCCATTGTATACTGTCTACAAAAATAACGACAAATCCTACTTGGTTCACAAATCACGAACTGAGAGACCACCAAGCACTTACCTTTATACAAAACTTCTGACTGATGAACTCATGTATCTCAAGATGGATCCTTGCAATACAAGAATACAACCTCACCATTGAACAGTGCCGAGGAAAAGATAATCCCATGGCAGACACACTCAGAATAGATTCGCTTACAATACAGCAGACAGCACAAATCACACATGATCAACAACCTCATAACAAAAACTTATAAGTATTACTGCATTGCCCATCATCTAAGTGTATTCAATTATTACAAAAGGATTTCATCTTCAAAACGTTGTTGAAACAGACAGCTATTAGCCACCTGTAACACTTGCTAGTAATTGCAAGAACCCAAATCAAATCTGCCATGTACAGATCAAAACATCAAGACTTACGGACCATAACAACAACTTTCCAGAGACTTCTTTGGCAAACTCCCTTCCAGCATACGCAGACTCCAATATTTATTAGTGACCATGGACACATTTTCAAAATTCGTTCAAAATTATCCCATTCTTTGCGCGACTACGCAAGACAAACTGTGTGCGTTATTTGATAACTATTTCCCAAAATTTGGACAAACCTTGTGAATCAAAACCGACCACAGATATAATTCACGGCCACCAGATGGATCAGCACGCTAAAAGATAATGGTATTCAACCAATCTTTTTGCCATTTCGATACCCACATATCAATCAGGTTGAAGGTACCAACCAAGAGTAAGGAAGAGTCTAAAATTAGGTTGACATCCTAACACTACTCAACGAATGTCTAAACACATTACATCATACCACTACTGACCGACAACTCCCAACAGAAACTCAAACATAACACTCAAAAGATTTTAGCACAAGCACTTCCCTGAACTCATACACACCAACACAGACATACACTTAAAACTACAACACATGAGATAACGTTTTACTAATAATGGAGAAAAACATGCACAGAAATTCAACATATCATACACAAATTTTATAAAGATATCACGTCCTTGTAAGTTTACAGAATGTATCCCAATCCTTGACAGGTGTGACAGCCAAGCTTTTCCAGGTATACGATGAACCCTACGTCATACACAAAAAGTTTGGGAGGTCAACATACACACTATGTCATATAAACAACAAATCAAAACCAGTCATGTGCCACACAAAACTCCTGAAGAGAAACAAATCTCTAAACAGTTAGACAGACATAAACTTTTGTTGCCCCCAAAAGTTTTTGTTTCAACAACAACAACAAAAAACTGTCGAAACAAACAAAAATTTTCATTTTGGCGTCTTTACTTTTGATTTTAAGAAACTATGCTATTGTAATGAAACAAAAATTTGATTTATATAATAAGTAGCAGGTATATCTCATAAGCAGAACATTTCATAAACCCCCAGTCCCTGAAAACACACCAAGGCTTCATAACCACAAAAAAAAAAAAACCATTCATAGCCTACTATCATCACACCCCATTTCAAAACATTTAGTATAAGTTAAAGCACCAAATATTGTAAACACCATATAAGGGATTATCAAAGAGGTAGAGGAAGAAGCAAAAGAAAAACTTTGTTAAAATAGAGAGGAAGAATAATGGAATTAGTTACAGGACTTGGTTACCAGCTTTGAATGAATGAAGTTAATTTTTTTAGCAGAGACAAATCTAGACTAAACCTACACTATAATTCAAGAAGAAACAATTTATTATCGAACCTTTAGTTTATGACTCGTACTGTAAGACTAAAAATAGAAACTATTATAAAAAAACATCAACTAACACACTGGTTATTAAAGAAGACCTCGTTAATTCGGGACCTTTTTTTACTATCTAAAAACAATAAAATTTTGTTTTCGTATTCAGGAGATTTAGCGTTTGAAAGCAGGCAGTAGGGTCAGAAGTGTTCGGGTGAAGTAGGAACCATTTGACGTTAATGCTGCCTTAGCCGAGACTCGGCACCACTCACTTTGTCTATACTAGGTCTTTAGACAGTGACTCAGATTGAACTCTGCTAAATTGTTAATGTGTACTTGTAACAATCTTAATTTTTCATTAAGAATTCTATATTGTTATCTACTGTAAATAAATGCTGTAATACTTTGTTTTCTTCTTCTTATTGGGCTCCCACATAAAGGATGTTAACCACCGCTTGTTAAGTTACTCTTGTCAAGGTCCATAAGCTCAGTGAACCTATGAATCCTTTTGACGAGTTTGTCCTGGTAGATGTTCTGTCCTTTGTTAAGTTTTCCAAAGGTTTTATTATAACTCACCTGTTCGAGCCTCTCACAGTCATAGATCAGGTTTTCTGCGGTTTCCTCCACATTTTCACATTTCCTGCATGTTGGGTCTCCTGAGAAAATGCCCATTCTCTGTATTTGTTTTCCAAGGTGACCATGTTCTGTGAATAGAGCTACCACTTTCTTTACATTTCACCTGCTCATCGTAAGGATGTTAGATACAATTTTCCTAGATGGAACAAGAAGTGAGGGTTTGCTCATCCTCAAGCCTGGGATGCTCCTCCACCTCCTTCCGTGCTTCAGTCTTGTCTAGTCGTCTTCAGCCTGTGGCTTTTGCTACAGAACGGTTCTGGTCCTGTGAATTCAGAAGTTGCTGCCTTGTTTGCCAGCTTATCTGCGCACAGTAATACTTTACTATCCATGTAAATAATAGAAGCAGTTTTTTAAGTACATACATACTTTTATTTATTTCTTCTAATTAAACCAGGTTTTAAAACATACCTTGATAATCCGGCATTGACAAATCCCCGAACATGCTGATTATCAAGGTGTTAATGATATACATCCAGCCACTTTGGTGAGTTAAATGAAAATTTTAATTACATCACATCAGATCTTCAGGTTCTTTCAAATTGAAAACCTTCAAAATTATCAACTGACCAATATTCATCCACCTCTTCAATCACAAAACCTAACCATCAAACCCTACTTTATTTTCAATAGCATATTTTAATGACTATTATTTAACAGCCACCGCAATCATAGGCGTAACCAGGGGGGGGGTTTTGGGGGTTATAACCCCCCCATTGAAAAAATATTTCGGGCTTTGTTTATATTAAAATACCTAACTTGTTTTCAACACCTATGCAAATGTTAAGCTACAAGAAATTATCAATATATTGCTGACATTATCTTTGGTTGAATTGGGCACTGACACTTTATTTTATATAGATACAGTGTAGTGTATCAAAGTAAAGTGTTCAAAAGGCAGCACACGGCGTTTTCCGCCACAGATTATTTGCCGTCATTGTCATATCAACAGTGACGCGAAGGAGAGTATTAGAGCGTACACATTCGCCGGAAAAATATAAGATCTGTTTATTTGCCACTGACGATAGCTGTGCAGCCGCTCGCTGCCATTTTAATTGATGGATTTTCCATCGTTTCCGCCGAAACAGTTGCGAATGTGACCAAATACTATCATTCAGCCGCATGTGCAGTTCGTCAAATGACGAAACCGATATTCTTAAATAATTGCAAAATGTTTCTTCTAGTTCCTCAAATCAGGAAACACAGCGTAGAATGCTCCAAAATCTTCTCTTCTTTTATTTATTGATTGGACGAACGAAAATAAGTATATTTTTTGCTTCCTTTTCAATCGGCGATGGAATAACAATAAAGCGAGAGTTGCTCTCTGTTCATATCAATAAAACATTAAAAGAAATAATATATCATAACACACTTTGTGATTAATGAACTAGACACTTCAGTTTAATGAATCCCAATGATGCTTTTTATGAGTGGGGACAGTAACTAATGCGCAGTCGGCAAAAAAATTGTCGTGTGTTCTTAGCCTATGAGGTTAGAGGCAGCGCACGGAAATATTTGGCGGGGGATGAATCATGGTTGTTATTCTAAATTATTCTAAAGTAAACCTGAATCTCAATTAGAAGTGGAAAATTATACATACCTATATCGTTTTAAAGTACTTTCGGGAAGCCTAAAATGTGTTATTTTGCATCTTAATTTAACCCTAGAATCAGCAATGTTAATTGTTAACAAAAATGGATGTTTTGGCATTTGCAAGCATTTTTTCAAAAATTTGCCAAAAATAGTAAATGAACTATAGTAAAAAAGTGTTCCACAGCTTTTTTGTAGAGAAAGCTTCAAAGAATTTATGTATGCTAGTCCAAAAATGATAGATGTAAAATTTACAAAGTTTTTAGCTCAAGAAACAAAAAATTTTCAATTACGAAAGGTAAAGGTACAGTTTTAGGTCTACATAAAAAGTAGTAAACATTTTTTTAAATTCTTTCCATAAATGTAAAAAAGTTTCGTAATTTAGTTCTAAATAGAACTGTATAAAAATATTTATCAATTTCAAATTTCTTATTTTGAAAACACCAGTTTTTATGTTACTACTACAAGACTGCTATCAAAACTATGCCAAGTTTGAAAAGTAATTTATTAATATATATACTTTGCCCAAAAATGAAATATTATTATAACAAAGTGTAGAGAATAAATCAAAGAATTGAACTGTATACTCGTAAATGATCTTTTCTTAAAAGTGTTTGACATATAAGTAAATGATCTTATTTGAATAACAAAAGTGAGGAGAAATATAGAAACATCCCACTCATGCTTGGTATACAACGGTCGGATATGAAGCTGCATGGGGAATAACCGTTAATTTAAATTACAGCCTTGGTTTAAGAACGTCAAAACGCTCTCATTCGCAAGCTCATAGACAACAAACCTTTCGAGCAAAACATATTTGGTTCACAGGAAATGTTAGTTTGAAGCATTCTCTACACATACATATCAAAATATGTCTAAAAATAGACTTCCATCACACAGATATCACGTGTATTTAGTAAGGCTGTTTATTGGTTGGAAAACTGATCAATTGCAAGGGTCTACAAAACGCCCCACAACTTTAGAACTATTTGTCCAATTTTTGATTGGATGGTAGTTTTAGATAGGGGAAAGTGTAATGCATCCATCAGTATATATGTATATAACTCACATGGGCATAGCCAGGATATGTGGAAGGGAGGGGCTGATATAAGCTATAAGAATATATTTTGTTATAAGCCTTTTTTCGAGGAGTCTGGGGGGAGTGGGGTATGGAATATTTTTAGCGGACGTTTCTACCATATCATAATATACTGTAAATATTTTTAAGTGTTATTAGCATTGTTTTTAATTTTGTATTTCAAAATCCTAAACAAATTGTGTACCGAGCCAACTGCCATTTTATGGCAAATATCATGATAAAGTGTTCACTAACCGCATTTAAATAGATTCGTAGAACCGGAACCAATATGTGGTGTATAAAAAACATAATTACGATAGTCATTTGACTTCATTTTTTCAAAGCTTTATTTCATATAAGGAATATAACACTAGTAAAAACAAAAATACTTATTGTGTTTGTAGAAATAATAATACATTCAGGAATTTTTACACTAAACGACTTAAGCCTAATGAATATTAACACAAGTTCAAGTTCGTTCCCAGTTATAAACCGCAAACAAATCATGTACAGTAACTTATAAATAATTATATACATTATACAGTATGGCATTGTTCCATTGTAACTAGTTTACGCACATAATCACCACTTAGCCTATTTGTAAAAAAAACTGAAAATTGTTGAAGTTTGTTTTTAAAAATAAGAATAAAATAGAACAACAATATAAAATTATTGTGTTAGTAGAAACATATTTAACTATTCAAAAGTTATTAGTTTATTATACCAAAGTTAGTTTTCTAGGATTGGCTGAAAATCTTTTTAAAATATCATTTTCAAAAGCATCTTTATTTTCTTTGAAAGTTTTTCTATGGACACTCATAAGACACAGTCCATTCAGACGTTGACCTGTCATTGTTGATCTAAGCCAGGTTTTTACTCTTCTCAACGTACCAAATGATCGTTCCACAGTACATGTTGTACATGGAAGAGAAATGGCAATGAGAAGTGCCTTCTTTGTTACAGGATAAAACATGTCTGCCTCTTTCACTAAATCAGTCAAATCTAATTTTCTTAACTGATCTTTGGTCAGTTGTTTGTCTCTCCACATGTTGTACCAAAGTTCGCTTTCAGAGGCAAAACCTGTAAGTTCGTAGAACGCCATAAACTCCTTTGATTTTACCTGGAAATCAGTAATGGTCATTTCAAGCATAATGAAAGGATGTAGAGCCAACAGGGAAAATGCTGGTGAATGCTCGTCTGAGAACCGAGTCTCCAGTGAACATACTAGCGAGTTCAAGTAGGGAATCACCAGTGACCTTTTCCAATACTCATTCGGGCTTAAAGCTGGAGGATTTGACCGATGTGTCTGCTTTTGACAACTCCTAGGGATTGCCAAATCGATCGCCAAGTCTTCTGCAATCTTAGAAGCACCGTCTACAAGCTCAGTGGAAACTTCATCGACATTTTTGCGATGACTTCTTATAAGTTCTATAATTCTCTTGATGTGTTTCAAACACTGGGCCAGATCCAGATTTTCAGCTTGAAGAGCATTGACTACAGGTTCTAGTAGTGCTGAGTACTTGCTTATTAATGCAACGGGAATAATGAATTGAGATTTTGTAGCTGCAGCATGTAACTGGAAAGCCTGCTTTCTTGTTCTGGGATTCCCTTCCACTGAAAGCCGTTCCAGTCCTTCAACAATCTTTACAAAATGTTTATAGAATATGGCAATGTTTTTATACTTTTGTGACCATAGAGTTTCACAAAATAGAGGGATGTTAGGTGCATAAGGCCTTCTCAAACAAACTTTTAAGTTTAACTTTTTTAAATAACTGTCATCCATCATTTGTCGCCATAATAGTTTCTGAGATAGATAGGTTCCTATAAACCCTTGCAATTTAACGAGTTTTAGGCCAGTGAGAAAACTTATTTGTAAATCGAATTCTCATTGGTAAATTGATATAATTGTAAAATGTTATTTATATTGATTATTGATTTGTAGATAAAACTCTAAAGTTTCATTCAGTATCTGTTGGTATTGATTTAGGCTTCTTACGTTGCGACATTTTAGCGGTAAAACCGTGCGAAATAGATTGTTGAACATTCCCAGGCCCAGGCGCGACCTGTAAGTTTTTCCATCTCTAAGTTGGTTGTTCCAGTACAACCTCAATTGACCTTTGACAATCTGCAGTTCCTTACTTCATGTTCTCGATCATATTTTTCTTAATATCCCACACACACTGTGTGTAACACATAAATAATCAATTTCCAAATTATATTGATCCGTTTTTGATTTGTTCAAAAGACTATTAGCGAATAGTAAAATATTTAATGATCAAAATAGCAATTGTAAAATTGTTGACTTAATATCTAATTTAACGATTTGTTAACTCTAAGAGAAGTTAGGCAAACAGAACAAATATTTAGCAAATAGTTTAGTACGTTAACGAATTAGATTTGTTCGGTAAGTGTACGGAGCGTGCCTGTAAATAATTATACATAAGTTTGAATTCCCCCTTCTGTTAAGTAATATTAAACCTGCACTGTGAAAGAGTGTAAAATAAAAGTAAAGTTAAAAACGTACACTTAGGCCTACCTTTAAAAAATTATCTTATTTATCCATCACAATCTCAATAAAACTGAGTTCACTTTGAAGCGTGCGGTGAAGTGGCTGAATTACAACTGATTACTTTCACATTCAAGAAAAAACACCAGCTGATCGACTCACTGATGAAGTAAAATGTGATGAATCAGCCCTTGAGCAAACTGCCGACGAGCGGCCATCTTTATTTATAAATAAACGTCAGTCAGATAAAGAACTAAAGAAGGAGTTTTATTAATTTATCTATTAATGTATCTATAATTTCGTCTATAATAGTATAAGAGGAGTAATCGTCTCAAAAGGACAAGGCTAACCATTATCGTATGTGTATATGCAGGGCCGGATTTAGCATTTTGGCGCCCCTAGGCCCAATAATTTTTTCGGCCCCCAAGTGTGGATAAAGTTACTTCCCCAAAAACCTTTATTAAAAAATTATATCAGGCCCATATATTAATTGCTTAAACACCACTCCACGATGCAATTTTATCATTGCTAGTTTTTTGAGTAATTTACTGGTTCTGGTCTTGTAATTTTATGTATTAAATAGTGAGCTCACATTTGTGGGACTGAAACAAAACGATACAACCCGCAGAGCATTCCCCCAACAAAGCATGGCCATTGCTATGTTAATAACTTAGACTTTGTTCAATTTAGTCATTTGGGCAAATAAATAAAAAAACTCTGTTATAAAATTGGTTTAATCTCAGAAACACAGCTTACATGAAGAATTTTGATAACGTCACACAAAAACATATTTCTCCCGTGTTTGAGATCAATGTTGTAAACGAAGTTGCTGCGTAATGTTGAAAAATAGTTTAACTTTACCAACAATTATTTGTTCCAATGAACTTCAAAATCAGAATGATTTTTTGGTAATCAATTCAAAAAATATGTTAAGTTACGGCTATTTATTTTTATTTCTAGAAATTTTTTAAATATTTTTTCCCTCGGCCGTGCGCCCATAGGCCCGGGTCTATTGGGAAATCCGGCCCTGTGTATATGTGGTGCACAATACGAATAATACGATATTCAAATAGATGATCAATGGCGCATCTATTTTTGTAAAATAATAAAATTTGTCTAAAAATATCTGGCTCAAGGGAGGGGCCAAGGCCCCCCTGCCCCTCCCTGACTACGCCCCTGATAACTCAGAAAAATACTGGGCGAGCTATAGGGAGGGACATAGAAACTGGAAATTAACGGTAATTTCGGCATATTTCATTTGCGTTACATTTGCTTTAAAAATCAAAACTAAAACGATGATTACGTATGTAAATATACGTTTTAGAAAGAAATTGTAAATACAAAAATTAAAGTTTGAAATATTACCTTTCCAATGGTGTTTGTATTTTTCAGATTGGAAGATTTTTAGTGTGTCAAATATTCGCTACAAATGCGTTACAAATGTGTTGTCGTAGCCGGGAGTGATCGCACGAAACGTTCTAGGGTAGAAAAAATCCCCCCCCCCCCATACGGCCGTCCTGGTTACGCCTATGACTGCAATCACTGCATAATAAGTGTTTGTGTCACATTTTTATCTTTATGGGACTAGTAGATAGTAGGCCTAAAGAAGAATTTGAAATTTGAAAACATATTATTATCACTTTAGAGTTTCCTGGAATTAAGAGGTATAATGCACTTATTAATATTCTCTGAATTTACAATCATATTTAAAAAAAAAGTCATTGATCATTTAAGATATTACAAAGACATTTCTTTAATAGGTCAAGATGAATTTATTACATAACAAATAATAAATTAACAGATTCAGACAGTTTGAAATATAGAGATGTTATTACTGATAAGCATAGAAACATATACGAGGTCTGTCTAAAAAGTTCAGTGAATGGTCTAATATATCAATATTCAATGCTTGAAATAGCGCACGTGCATGCATGTACGTAGGCATGAACATGTCTGGACCTGCTATCTGTTGGCAATTGCACGAGGCTTCTATTGCAGCACTTTTACAGTCATTGCAACAGAGTAGTGTGCGTTGAAAAGCCATGGAGCAACAAAAAAACAAAAAGTTCTGCTTTAAATTGGGTAAAACAGCGACAGAAACACATGAGATGCTGTGAGTAGGAAATGTGTGTATGATTGGTTTGCACGCTTTCGCGCTGGCAAAGAATCGGTGGAGGACAAACCGTGTTCGGGATGACCATCCACAAGCTGGTCGCCAGAAAACATTGAACGTGTACGAGCAATGCTAACAAAAGATCGGCGATTGACTGCGATTAATAGCTGAAGAAGTGGGTATTGGCAAAGACACATTGGGGGCCATCGTCCATGAAGAATTGAGCAAACGCAAGATTTGTTCACGATTTGGACCACATATCCTAACATTTGACCAAAAAGCAAGCCGTTTTGAGGCCAGTGGCGATTTCATCGATATGTGTGACCGTTATCCTACTTTTCTGGGTTATAATGTCACAGGAGACGAGACTCGGTGTTGCCAGTAAAACCTCAAAACGAAAAGACAATCAATGGAATAGTGGTCATCTTCTTCCCCGTTAAAAAAAAAGCCTCGTGGAAAAATCCAAAGTGAAGACCATGTTGATCACATTTTTTGTCAAAGAAGGAATCATCCATAAGGGATTCGTTCCTGCTGGTCAAACGGTGAATGCTGCATTCTACTTGGAGGTTCTCAAACGTTTGTTGCAGCTCATCCGGCGTGTTGGGCCACAAATGTTCCAGACTGGAAATTGGATGTTAATGCACGACAATGCACCATCACATACCAGCATCATTGTATGCTAATTTTTGACTCAGCATAGCGTGACAGTTTTGCAACACCCACCGTATTCTCCAGATCTGGCGCCTGCTGATTTTTTTTTGTTCCCACGTCTTAAGAAGGCCTTAAAAGGATCACAGTTTGCAGACGTCGAAGAGATTCAGAACCAAGTGACGGCAATTCTGAAAACGATTGTACATGAAAACTTCTCTAACGGTTTTGAGGCACTATACGAATGTTGTCAGAAGTGTGTTGTGTCAGGTGGAGAGCATTTTGAAGGTCAATAAACGTATTTCTAATGTACATTCTATTTTTATGTCTTTATCATACCATTCACCAAACGTTTTAGATGGACCTCATCAAAGACACAAAAAATTAAAAAGTAAATGCATACAGGGTGTCCCATAAGTACAGTGCCAAACTTCGGGGAATGGTTCTATGGGTCAAAATAAGAAAAAAGTTCATATAAACCCAGGTCCGAAAACGCTTTGTTTTCTAGAAATCCGCCATTTTTTTGGTACAAAATAATTCTTATCTAGAGAACGGTTTGACTGATAGAGTTCAAACTTGGCAAGAAGTTTAACGTAACAATGATATATCTCAAGAAAAATAAGCTATGAAATCCAATCATGAGTTTCAAAATGGCGGCGACTTTAAAATTTATAACCTAAATTACTCAAAAACTGTGCATTTTAACAAAACATGTTAAGGGTCGGCTCTAGCTGTTGGCCATGTTGGCTGACACTCCATAACACCATGTTAAATTCAAATCCAAATTTTTCCTTTATTTTTTATTGGATAACTATGAACGATATGTCATTTTAAAGCTATGGCCAATATGCATGCAAATGGATTTTTCAAAACTAAGAAAAACATTTTGTTTAATATTTATTAACAATTTAAAACATTGATTTTTAATATTTTTTTATGTTGTCACTATTAATTATAGCAAAAAATTACCAAGCCATTCGGATGAAGAATTTTGTCCCCAAGAGTTTGGTATTTTAAAAAAAAAACCCTATTTGAACAATTGCGGGTTTCAAATGGATTTAGGATGAGCAATGTTCGCGTAACCTACCGCTGCTATAGGGTGAAGCGCTGGAGTCGCAGGTTGCTTTCTGTTTTACTAGAGCCGACCCTTAAGACACCTTTTTTATAGCCCTTTTGATTCCCTATCGGATGGTGTAACTGTCAAAACAATCGGATGAAGGATAATAGTTAAGTTATGTGTAATAATTGGTTTATTCAATCCGGCATTCTGTACCAACACAGTAAACAGCAATATTGTATGTACATTTGCTGTCATTATCTTTAACTTAGCTATTAACCTTTATCCGATTGTTTTGATAGTTACACCATCCGATAGGGAATAAAAAGGGCTACAAAAAAGGTGTCTTGAAATATTTTGTTAAAATGTACGGTTTTTGAGTAATTTAGGTTTGAAATTTTCAAACAGCCGCCATTTTGAAACCCATGATTGGATTTAATTGCTTAATTTTCTTGAGATATATCATTGTTAGGTTAAACTTCATGTCAAGTTTGAACTCAATGAATCAAACCGTTTTCTAGATAAGAATTATTTTGTATAAAACAAAATGGCGGATATCTAGAAAACAAAGCTTTTTCGGGTCTGTGTTTATATGACCTTTTTTCTTATTTTGACCCATAGAACCACTCCCCGAAGTTTGGCGCTTTACTTATAGGACAGGACACGCTGTATAACAATCTTCGTAAATATACTTGGTAGTTTTTATAGTGATCTCAGGGTCGGGTTGATCATGCTAGTTTTGATAAAATAGTCTATTATACACATAGTATAATTTATAAAATTTATATTCATTCGAATTGTTCTTATTTTTTATAAAATTGTCTTATTACACTGGTCAATGTCTAATTTATCATTTTGGTCTATATAGGACAATAGTATTTAGTCTATAGGTACTTATCAATATTTGGAACTATCCTTTATTTATTTTATACTTTTATGGATCGGGATTTGTATTTTTAGGTTCGTATATTTTGATGATTGAAAATATCAAACTTTACAAAAAAATTTCATTGTTTTTCTGTCTTGCTTTCCAGTACATAATTTTGATGATCTTGAGTAGCTTGTTATATCATTCACATTGGAGCTGGTAGATATCATGCTTTTGACATTATCGTTATATCTAATTCTGTGATTTAAAGCTTGCAATTTTTACATTTTCAAGTATATTCTATCTTATATTTAGCTTTTTTTAAATTAATAACAATAGATTTAGGAAAAAAGTCGTATACTACTACAGATACGTAGACGACATATTATGTCTCTACACAGGGAACGTTAGGCAAATTGAAATGTTTACTAGTCACTTAAATAAAATTCACAGCAATATCGAATTCACTCATGAAGTTCAGGTTGACAAAACTTAAAACTACCTTGATTTGTCCATTTCTAACCTCAACGGTTCGCACAAATTTAACATTTACAGAAAACCAACACAAACCGATGCAACCATTCACAATAGTTCGAATCATCCGTTCTCACACAAAATGGCTGCGTACCACCACCTCATACGGAGGCTTCGAACCGTCCCCTTAACTCTCTATGACTTTAATAACGAGCTCAACACCATTAGGTACATCGCTGCAAAAAACGGATACCACCACAACATGGTAGACAGAATTATACGCAAACAAACTAAGACCAAACACACCAAACCTGATAAAAAATACGTCTCCATGGAATATATCAGGAATTTTCAATTCACGTTAGATCACATTCTAAACAAACACAACTATTCCATAGCGTACAAAAATGTCAACAACTTGGGATCTATTTTGCGTAAATCGCACAAGACCGATGATGACACTTATAAAAGCAGCGGTGTGTATAAACTTAATTGTGGCGAATGTGACATGTTTTACATTTGTCAAACAGGAAGAACGTTCAAAGATAGATACAGAGAACATTTACCTAAACGTACTCTTAACCAAACGTCCACATACGCTGAACATTTGATTGACTCAAATCATTTGACCAATGGTATAAACAAAGACATGGAGATCCTGAGGAAATGCGCCAAAGGTAAACAAATGGACACACTGGAACAGTTCCACATTTACAAAGCCTTAAAAACACAACCACATGACATACTTAATGATCAGATACAGTTTAAATCCAACACTATATTCGACATTATATTAGATTTAAATACACCGGCAAGTTATGCAACCAACCCTACAGTGCAATGATGGGCTATCTGTTTCTTTCCAGTTCAGTTCGCATTCGAGACCACTCGCAAGTACTTGTGTGGAAAGCTATATCCCATTTTAATTATTTAACGACCCTTTAATGGTGAACATTACGTGTTTGTACTTTATGTGTTGTGTAGTGTTTTGTGTAATGTGTTCATCGTTTTAAATATTCGTCTTCGACAATGACAGAGTTGTGTCGAAACTAGTTAGACCTAGCAGCAGTAGAGGGGAAATTAACAGGACCATTTGAAGGTTGGTAAATTAATTTTTAATAATTTTACAATAATGGTCCAGGAAGTAGAAATTACAATAATGAATAATAATATTTAGCTGTATACCTTAATTGCAGGATATTTTATTTTTATATCTAGTATTTTACCTTAATTTATGGTTTTCTTTTTAACAAGTATCTTTATAATTACTGTGGTGTACATTTATACATGGGACTATTTAAATGTTACAAACATCTGTTGTCAATGTTCTCGTGTAGCCTATTCACAAATGTACATCTCGATCACTCGTGTTCACATGTTTATTGAATTGTATTTTTGTTTTAATTGACTTATTTTAATATAAGAAATAAAGCTTATAATATGTGCTGTAATGGTGTACATGTGTGAATTGTGGTTAATGTGTTATAAATATTTTGATAGTATTGGATTATTTGTTTCCTATTTCTTGGCTATGTTATGGTCGTTTTGTAACATAACCTATTTGTACAGTTTTAATTCATAACATCTTATGAAATTACAATATTTTATGAGTTTTTATCAACCCTTGGATTTTCTATTTTATCCAAGCCTTGGATTCCAACCCTTCCAGTATCATTTTAACATTGAAAATATCTTTAGGCTATCATGACTAACCAAACTTATGTTTGGAAACTTAGTGTGTTTGTACTGTTATAGAGGGGACAATTAAATTGTTCTCAGGGGCTGTAAGAACTTAGTTGTACAGTGGCAAAGTGTGTATGGAGGTATTATCATACCAACACAATATTTATGCTTGCTTGTTGTTGGTCGCATCATACAATATTTATTATGTGTTTTGCATTACCTGAGGGAAAGTGAAATTTGTATAAGATGCATGGAAAGTGATGTGATGGAGGATTCCTTCTCTCTAATCTATATACTTCAACGACACATACCAAATCTTTATTCAGAAAAGGTGATTGTTTGCTCAGTTTACCATCGGTAACATTTTATTGTTCTTCATTCATAAATCCTACTCATCTCCGTATCATGAATCATTTGTTATCAATTCTTCATAAAAGTTATTGATTTGAAAATTAATTGTAGCTATGGTTTGAAATGAAACGGCTTATAGTTTCTCAGATTATAAAGTTTTCATTTTAGATGCAGTGTAAAATCATTATTCCCAATATTATATATTTATATTGCTTGCATTTTTTTAAAAGGGGGACATTGTTTTACAATGATTGAAATAACTTTGAGACACATGCCCAACCACTATATAGTGGCAATATTTTTTAAAACAAAACTTAGATTCTGCATATCGCTTGTAGTTCAAATTTATTGATTGAGAAAATAAAGTAAATAATGAGTAAAGAGTAAAAAAATTGTAGGCATATAGGTAATAAATAATTAATTTAACGGTTTATTACTAAAGTATATAAAATACAATTTTAAAATACAAACCTAGATAGAGTAAATTTAATTGTTGTAGCTTGAGCTAAGATGAAAGAGGTAAAACTAATAGGAAAGTAAAATGTTTAATATCAATGTTGAAAATATTATATCTTTACCTATTATTAAAAGAATAATATGTACTAATTTGTGTTGCAGCAATGCAAGAAGAAGTATTGAAGCTGGTACTGCTGGCTTTAGAAGACGGCTCGGCTCTCTCTCGAAAAGTTTTGGTTATGTTTGTAGTACAGCGTTTAGAACCTCATTTTCCCCAAGCTTCCAAGACTAGTATAGGCCATGTTGTACAGTTATTATACAGAGCATCATGTTTTAAGGTATTTTAACTTTAATTAACTAATGTATTATTTAAATGTGTTAACACATAGTATCTAAAATAAACATTCTTGTTTCTAATTCTTGTTTTTAGTTAATTTTATATATTTTCTAAACAGGTTTCTAAACGTGAAGGTGATTCGTCTCTGATGCAGTTAAAAGAAGAATTTCGAACTTATGAAGCACTTCGAAGAGAACATGATGCTCAAATTGTACAAATTGCAACTGAAGCTGGTCTTCGTATTGCTCCTGATCAATGGTCTGCATTGTTATATGGAGACACAGCACACAAATCACACATGCAAAGTATTATAGATAAATTACAGACTCCTCAATCATTTGCTCAGTCAGTTCAGGAGTTAGTTATAGCTTTACAGCGTACAGGTGATCCAGGAAATCTTTCTGTTTTAAGGCCTCATCTTGAATTATTAGCAGGCATTGATCCTAGCCCAGGTTAGTTGATAAAGTAGCTTTAAATTAATTAAGTTCACTAGTAGAACCCGAGAAAAGTTGTGATAATAGAAGAGGTGAGTGTATGAAGGGGCTATGTAACAAAAAGTTAGTTCTGAGATAATTGGACTTACAGTTTAAAGCCTGGAACTTTTTTAATATATGCTTTTTTCCAAATTACATTAAACCTAGAACCGGCAGATCGCACGAATCGTGCGATCATGACAACACATTTGTAACGCGTGATTGTATTGAATATTTGACCCACTAAAAATCGTTCAATCTCAAAAAGACAAACACCATTGGAAAGGTAATGTTTCAAACTTTAATTTTTGTATTTACAATTTCTTTCTAAAACGTATATTTATATATGTAATTGTCGTTTTAAAATTGTAGATTTCTGTAAACCTGATTCCACGCGTGGATTCGAATACAATTGTACTGTTAGTTCTCACTTATTCAACTTCCCAGACCATCTACAGGAATATTTTGATCAAAAATATAAAGGTACCATGGGATTCGTCAAGATTTGATCTATCTAAAGATGCCTTGCAATCAGATGTAACTACTAAACAAAATTTGAATGATGAAGCTTTCTGTAAACCCTTGCGATTGGACAGTTTTGAAACCAATGAAACAACACATTTGTCAACTAAGATAACGCCCACAATCCCATATGTTTTTACAGATTTCTTAATACAATTCTGTAGAGAAAACTTGCAGCTTTCATTCGATGTGAACTAAACTGGATATAACCTGTTATATGTTTAGTCAAAGAGCGGTGGAAAGTACAAGGTTTTCGTGAATTACAGCGGTGGAACGGGACTGTCTGGCCCATTTGATTCTCACGGTAAATCCCAACGGACGTTTTGTTTCCTTTACACGCGACAAGTTTTATTTGATTGACCTCGTTTTGTTATTCAACTAAAGATATTTCAAACACTTTAGTGAACTAAGAAAAGACAAGTATATTGTTCCTTTCTTTGATTTATTCTCTACACTTTTTTATAATAATATTTCATTTTCGGTCAAATAAAATATTCCTAAATTACGTTTTAAGTCAGGCCTAGTTTTGTTAGCACCCTTGTAGTTGGAACATAAAAACTGGTGTTTTCAAAATAAGAAATTTGAAATTGATAAATGTTTTTATACAGTTCTATTTAGAACTAAATTACAAAACTTTTTTACATTTATGGAAAAAATTACAAAAAATTTACTTTTATTTTTCGTAACTGAACATTTTTTGTTTCTTGAGCTAATAACTTTCTAAATTTTACATCTATCATATTTTTACTGGCATATATAAATTCTTTGAACCTTTCTCTTAAAAAACCCTATGGAACACTTTTAGATTGGGGTTCATTTACTATTTTTGGCAAATTTTTGAAAAAATGCTTGCACATGCCAAAAAATCCATTTTCGTTAAAGCCACCAGTTCTAGGGTTATTGTACTCCTAAATAGTGTAAAATTCTTTCAATGGGGTTATAAACTACAATACTTGCATACTAAAATTTAAAAAAAAATATTATTTGTACAATACTCCTTCGTCCACAAGAAAACCTTGATTTTTATTAATTTTGTACATGTCAAAAAGAGGTATGTGCATTTAAAGTTGGATGCCTCTATAAGTTGGATGTTTTTATCTACATTATCGATGCAGCACATTCAATAATTTCTTCTTTCTATTGGAAGGTTAGGAAAAAAATACAGTAATATTCATAAAATAGGTAAATAATTTTCATTGAAAGCTGTTGAAAATGATAAATTATATAAAATAGAATATGATAGGAAGTTGTTAAAAAAAACTACTTTATAAAGGTTTACAATGTGTATTACAGTCAGTTAACAGTTATACAAATACACTCATCAATGCACTCATTAGGCAGCGTTTTCTTCTTGCTCATTTAAAACTTGTTCATAAAACCACTTGTGTTGATCGGGAATAAAACATAGCTGTTCCTTTAAGTTTTGGATTTTTTCTTTGGACAATGATCCAGAATTTCTGAAGAGCCTGGGAATACTGAAATCTTTCGGCAGAGCTGGTGAAGAAGTAGAATTTTTTGTGAAGGAGAACCATCTTGAAGGGCACCTAGGGGTCATAGGTTTCTTTAAAAAGATATGAGCTAAAAGATTCTGTTCTAAACCACTTTATCCCATCCCTGAAACGGCCCTTTTCATTGATTAGATCTTTTTTTTTGTTAAAAATCTTCATTCTTTTTGTTAAATCCTATGTATTTCTGAAGTGATCCTTCATGTCAATTACTATATTTTTTCTGTTTGAAGATATAATAACTTCTCGATTTTGGTCTGGTGTGCAGATTGTTTGATGTTTCCTCAAGCATTTTTCAATTCTTCCAAAATCACGATCCGAATCGAAGTAGGAATGTCCCACTTCAGGGAACTTGTGATCTATTATCTTAAAATTTCCTGTCGCTAAAAGGTTTTGATGAATGCATACCATCAAAAAGTTCTTGTTCTGCCCTGAGCAGGAATCGGTCCAAAGGATCAAATGGTCCTTTTGTTTCAGAAGATCATCAACTTCTATTGCCCTCAGAAGACTACGAACAATTTCATTACTACCTTTGCTTGCTTGGTTTTCAGTCCAAGTGCAACAAATCGTCCTATCAATATACTTTGCTATTTAGGTGAATTCCTAAATTATAAAACCACATCTGACAGAGATAGAATGCCTAGTGCTTAGTCGAGGTAATGGCATGGTTTGTTGTAGATTTAAAGTAATGTACACAGTGTTTGTTGTACTCCTTGCTATTTCTCTGTCAGCTTTTTGAGCTTCAAAAGCTAACTTGTAGTTCTCTATGTGCTCCTCATTAGCAGTACCTGCATCACAAGTGCTGCAGGTATCGCTTTTAGGATGTCCGAAAGACAAATTGAACTCATTATTGAAAATGATCAGGTAGAAGAACGATTTAATAATAATTTAGGTGGATCGTTCTTCTACCTGATCCAAAGTACACTTTTCAAGGTATAACTTGTGCATGATTGGAATAGACAATAATGGTGAGAGATATTTCTTGTGAATGTTCTTATTCCTTGAGTAATGGGATTCCTTGGCGGGCAAACTAGAAATGTGCTGAATGATGTAAGCAACCACATCTTCAGGTGCTTTTTTAGGTCTGTTGTTATGTTTCCCCCTTCTGTCAGGCGCAGGGGCTCCTAAACCGGTCTTGATACAAGCTTGGAACAACTCAACCTTTTTTGTGCTTATGTTATACAGTTTGACAAAGGCTTTTTTACAAACAGTGATTTGCTTTCCTCCGACAAAAACAGTGTATTTATACGTCACAGTTTTATGGTTGATTGCATATCAGTTCGTTTCCTATGTGTTCGTTTTTATGTATAGCATTAAACAGTAAACAGTTTGTAGCATTTATGTCTAGTTTGTAATATGAAGAAAATACTTCTTCCCTCTCTTCCATAGTAAGAGCCTCAGAGCATTTCAAATGACATTTGTCAAGGCACAAGTTGCCTGTGAAAACGGTCTTAGCAGGTTTTAATTCACATTTAAAGTTTATGTAGGTCTCCCTTCTTTTTTTTTTTTTTTTTTTTTTTTTTTTTGATTGTTTTTTCTTTTTTTCTCTCATTTGGATTTTTTGTCTCTTCTTATTTACTTTAAGTTTTGGCGAAAAGATTTTCTTCTTTTGTCGTACTACCTGCGAATTAGGGATTCCTTGCAGCTCCTCATTATTTGTATGATTTTCAGAAGATCTCCTTCACCATTTGAAATATGTTGTTTTGATCATTAAAAGCCTCATTGTTACCTGTTCTGATAGAAATATCATTTTCCAACAGTTGAAATATTTTCTTTTGAAGTTTTCGTTTTTTTGGTTTGTTGCCAACGTTCTCAAGATCTGAATCATCAGAATCATTGTTATCTGGCTGATATTCATCGCTGGAACAGTCACCAAAAAGGTTGTCGCTTTCTTCAGAATCGTCTTATCTTTCTGCAACAAATATAAATGGCTTTGTGTTAAATTGTTGATTACTGTTATGAAAAAAATAAAGAGTTTAATGCTTTCTTCTAATAATTTTGCCTACAACCTGTAACAAACATATGTGCGCTTGGTAACCAGAATGATAGAAAACTAAATATGTTACACCAAAATGGGTTAAAATATGTTAAAATGGTCCAATTTTCTATTTGTCATGGAAGAACAAAATTAAGAGACATATTCTTATTAATACACCTATTCTATGCTAGAATGAAAATGGTCTTACGTAATTTTCTGTAATTTCCAATTGGTATTTTATTTCTTGACCTTCTTTTAGAACTCATTTCCGTTACTTCTGTCAAGCATGAATCTTCTTTGTTCAGAGCCTTTAGATGGTTTCATCATTTCTGAAAAATATCACAATAAGTTTATATTTTGGTTAAGTCATTTATATCAATATGAAATAAAAAACCAATCAAAAATAGTATTTTTATCTTTACTTCATGATATGTAATAATGTATATAAATACAATATTTTAACCAATGGGTCTACAGTTTCATAAAATCATATTTAAATTTTGCAATGCTTGGCTACTTTACAATATTAAATTTATAACTTTTAAACTATTTGAAATATCAAAATAAAAATTCCATTAACGAATAATATTTTTTATCTTTCTTAATATATTGTAACAAAGCCAATTTGATATATAATATTAGGCTTATAATATAAGAAAGATATAATATAAAAGGAAATGCTTATAGAATAGTATAGTAGGTACTACTGAATAATAAAAATGGATCAGCTGATAGATATGTAAAAGAAGAAAAAGTGGTAAAAAAAAAGATGGAAGGGTTTTGTTAAAAAAAAATAAAGAGAGGTGGGCAAGAAAAGAAAATATAACTTGGTGTAGCTACTGTAAATTGTATTTTATAGAAAAGAGATTAATAGAGACATAATAATGACATTACAATGAATTGAAGGAGGAATGAGTATATAATTGAAGACTAAAATGGCTGGTTACATAATTTGAACTAAGCCTAGAATAAGAAAAATATAAGGTAGTAAAGTGTTATATTTTGTGAGTAATTTATAATTTAAATTTAAATAAAATAAACTTATTTTGATAGAAGAAATTCAAATATTAACGTATTAGATTTAGTATATGTGACAAAATTAAATATAAGTATAAGTTTTTTTTTTTATATTTAAACTTCTATTAAAGCCTATAAAGCAATTTTAAATAAAGTATTGCGCCTAGAACCAGAAACCCGAGAAAAAAGAACTTGTGTTATAAAAGTTTCTTTTATTAAAAACTAGCTGACC